>JALBCR010000734.1:0-122774 GCA_030710515.1 Abscondita cerata
CAGAGGGCCCGGAAGAAAATTCGGATATTTGAAACTGGGAATGATTTTATAGTTTAATGATATATAGTGAAAGCTCTTCGATTATATAAAGTAATAATCGAATGTGGAAACTAGCTATTGCTATCCTTTAGGTTTTATAAACATCTGGATAAATAAATACAGGTAAATATACTTTCTCTGTTGTTTGCCGCAAAGTGAAATCTTTAATCCCTACTTCTAGGTATTTGGCATTCGACTGTTACAAACTCATTGAAAGAGGTAAACTTGTTCGACGAAGTATCTTTTAAAAACAAAAATACGATGACGTCTCTATTGTTAGAAAAATAAGTGTATTTTTAAGCAATAGAAAACGAAGTTGCAAAAAAGCGTTTATTATTTTGTAATTATATTTTAGAGTATAATCCTCACTTCTTAAAGCTTTAAAATAAGCTATTCTTTTTCAAAACCTGCACTTTCTCAGAATATGCATGCACTCTATTTGTTTTACCAATGGTTGTAGATGGTACTTATCCCGATGACGTCAGGGATATATTAAATTACCTTGTTTTGATCATATAGTTCATCAGCGGCGTAGCTAGTCCCAAATGGGCCCTGTATCAATATTTCTTGAGGGGCCCTTCATACCCAAAAGTAGTATAATTTTTTTTTTCAAAATAAACAGAAACACTGAACAAACACAACAAGTATATTCAAATGTGCAATATAACAAACTATTTTACACAGTTTATAATAATGATAATTTAATATAAAACGTAAAAGAAATTATTAATAGGAACTTAATCAAATAACCACTTTTCTTGCTTTTTTTTCGGCAAACCTATTTCTATTTCTATAAGAGGATTAAGTTTATAACTGGCAAAAGTATACAAATTAGTTCTAAGAACATTTCTAATAGAATTTTTGGGAAGCTTCTTTGTAACGGTGAAACCACAGATGTTTTTAACGGATTTCTTTTAAAAATATTATGACCGGTCGGTGCTGACAAATTGGATTATAAGACAGTTTACAACTTCTTGTAAAATGTAAATAACTACAAAAGCATTTAAGACAGGATTATGCACGAAGCTAAAATGAAAAATTGCCCCAGGTAACTAGGACTAGGAACGTCACTATTCAGTCACATTATTTTCCAACAGCTTATCAATATGTTAATTTCAAAGAAGTTTTAATTTAACACGCCGGGGCTCCACTGGTCAGGGGGCCCCGTGTCTTTGATACGGCTGATACGGCGGTAGAAACTAAGTTCATACTTTATCGAAGAATGTATATGTATGTATATTACAAAATGATAGTCGTATTCAAGTACGCGCTTGATTCATCAATCAATCGGCTAGTTAAACGAATAGGAATAATCTGTACGTTAACATTTTAATCCGTCTTCAGAATTTTATCGGTGTTCCCTGTTTTTAAAATATTTAAAAGTTTATTTTTATGGCACTTCTTAAAAATAAGTAAATGGTTGCATTTTATAGAACATTTGGTAAAGTATGCATTAATTCGAAAATACGAAAATAAGCAACTTCTGTGTTTGTTTTTCGAACCCATAATCTTTTTTTTTTTGCTAATGTTCGTGTTCCAGAATTAGTGAGAGTGAGATACGTATCGTATTTTTGGGCACGTTATTTAGCATAATAAATGCGCAACAGTTTAATCTAGGATTTCTGGGAGTTAGTGTTAATATGTTCCCTTTCTGGTTTAAATCGCCTTTTTGGTTGGTTAATCGCGGTTCGACTGAATGCCTTTAATATTGTCAATTTGGTTCGGGTAAACCGAAAAAGGTTTCGTAACATGATCTCAGGATCTATCCAACTTACATATCGGTGTTGAGTTGAATGCGGTAATATAATTTGAGCTTTGTTAGTCGGTGCTGGTGAAGTCAGTTTCAATTTTACATAAACATTATTTTTCCCCAAAACATCTATTGTTAGTTTAAGGTGAGTTAATGCAAGTTTTGCAACTTGATTTTAAATTGTTATTCTGCAGCCTAATTTTTACGTTAGTGGAAAGTGAAAACTTCTTAAGGCGATAAATATTTTTTTACTGTGTGCTTTCAATTACTTTTAAAATGAGTTATACTCATAAATCAGGTGCACAGAAAAGAAAGGAAAAAGCCCATCGCGAAAAGGAGGCAGCAAGAGGACAAATTTCACTCAGTAGATTCTTAAAGCCTTCTAATTCTACAGACACTGCTTTGCTAGAATTTTCTTCACAACCGATACCTTCAACTTCAACAGCACATGCAAATATTGTTGACACAGTTGGTATCGACTGTATAAACCTTGGCGAGACTACCACCCTTCTGGAGACAAATGTTTCAGAGCCTAGTAGTACTCACACGTTTAGTTCTGATCTTTTACTACCTACGGAAAGAGTAGAAATATTGAAAAGCTCTTCAACGCTGCCTCTTATTGAAGTTATTGAGAGTTCTGTCAGTTTCGATATAGGATCGAGCTCTTTTCACATGGAAACTGATATTAAAAATCGCACGAAAATCTGCCCGAAAGTTTTCCGGAAGATGAAACTGGTCGTGTACTGCCGATTTCCATTTTTAAGAAAAAACTCGCTAATGGGGAGACTGTATGCAGAGACTGGTTGGTCTGGAGTAGAGCGAAAGAAGCTTTGTATTGTTTGCCGTGTAGAATGTTCAGTAACCTTCCACAAGCTCAGAAATCAATTTTAGCATCTGCAGAAGGCTATTCTGCTTCGCGAAAGTGGAAGAAACTACATGATAAAATTCCTGAACATGAGAACACGGCTTCGCACAAAAATGTTACGTTCTATGGAAAACAGAGCAGAGGAAGTCGAGGACAGAAACTTCATTGAGTGACTTGCTGTTTAAGTCTATTCAACATGAGCAAGAAATATGGAAAGACATTTTGAGACGACTATTTCATGTCACATTATTTCTTGCTGAAAGGGGTTTGGCTTTTCGTGGAGACAGCAACAAGATCGGTCACCCTTCCAATGGTAACTTCCTCGGACTCTTGGAACTCTTGGCAAAATATGACCCACTTCTAAATGATCACCTAAGGAAGGTCCGACATTCACAAGAAGCGGGCACAAGGTTGCAAGTGCATTATTTATCAGCTGATATTCAAAATGAATTTATTACCATTTGTTCAGCTGAAGTAACAAAACGTATTGTTCAAGAACGCGAGAGCGCAAAATATTTTGCGTTAATTGTGGATGCCACTCCAGATTCAGCTCATATAGAGCAAACAGCTTTTTAATTAGATATGTTAATTTAAACAATCAAAATGTGGGGACTTATAAAATTGAAGAGCGCCTTCTGGCATTTGTTGATTGTGCCCAAAAACAGGAGAGACCATTGCCCGACTGATAAGGTCGCAACTTGACCAACATAAAATTTCCTTAGCAGATTGTCGAGGACAAGGTTACGACAATGGTAGCAATATGAAAGGAGCTTATAAGGAGTTCAGGCGATTATACTGGCAGCGAATAGTCTAGCTATTTATTCTCCTTGTGCGAACCATTCTCTTAACCTCAGTGGAGTGCAAGCAGCAGAGAGTTGTGCTGCTGCTGTTACATTCTTCGGTGTTGTTCAAAAGATATACAATGTGTTTAGTTCCAGTCCACAAAGATGGGAAATACTTAAGAATAAAATAGGAGGTTCTTTGCATTCTACCTCCCAAACCAGATGGTCAGCCAGAATTGAGAGTGTGAAACCCATTGCTGCTAATCTTCCAGGAATTGTTGAAGCTTTGAATGAATTATCTAATTTGAATTTATCATCAGAGTGCCGTAGCGACATAAATGGACTAAAACGTATGTACGTTCCTTGAACTGTTTATTAATGGCATCCATTTGGGTTAAAGTTTTAAAGGCCATCGACATTGTTAATAAAGTCATTCAAGCTCGCGGATCAACACTTGATGTGGTCAGTAAAATTTGAGTAGTTTAATTAAAGAATTACAATATCTGCGGAACGAAGGATGGGAAAAATTTGGAACGAAGTTGGCATAATAGCAAAGAATATTGGATGGCCGGAATACCTTCAAGAGGAAAACAAGAGGACTCGTAAGCGAAAAAGATGGTTAAACGAAGACGATGATGAAGAAGAGAACGTAGAAATCTTAACAACAGAGATGAAATTTAAAAGAAAGTGTTTTATGTAATATTAGATCGTAACATAACTATGTGGTTTACGTCTACACACGAACTCTGTAAGCTGTTCTCCGTCCTTTGGGATTTTTCCAATATGTCTGAAGAAGAGATCAGAAACAAAACGACATATCTGGTGCAAAAGTATTCGACAGACTTGCAACACGAGGAACTTCTAGATGAAATTAATGGGTTAAAATCTATATTTGTTGCAAATTTTGGACACGAACCTATGCAACCTTTAGATTTAATTAACGCTCTTCAAAAAGCGAATCTCAGTGGTCTCTTCCCTAACTTATGCATAGCCCTCCGCATATATTTAACAATACCCGCCACAGTTGCTAGCGCGGAAAGGTCATTTTCGGTTTTAAAGCGAATTAAAAGTGTTCTTCGTTCTACGATGTGCCAGGACAGATTATCTAGCCTGGGAATACTTTCTGTAGAAGCACAACTTGGAAAAGAAATCAATTTAGAGGCTATTGTTAATGATTTTGCTTCAAAAAAGCCAGAAAAGCTAGTTTATAATAGTATAAGATTTAGCGATTTACATGTATCTGATAACGGTCTTGTACTTGAGTACTTGCTTTAGGTTAATCACATTCATATATTAAAACTTTTATTACTGTAATACTTTTTCAATTAATTTAAAATTGAACCCAAAATAAAACTCGACATTTTATAGATGATAGGGGCCTTTAATAAGTAGCAGCCTCGAGGCCAGGCGAAGCTGTCGGCGCCGCTGGATGGAGTCAACACTATGGCAGGCAAACATCATTCTGTAATGACTTTATTAAAATCAGAAATACCAAACATATTTTTGATGAAATGCATTTGCCACAGTTTTCATCTGTGTGCATCGGCTGCATGTTCTAAGTTGCCAAAGGGTGTAGAAGACTGTGTAAGAGACATTTACAATTATATTTCAGGATCACCAAAACGCGTTGAAATTTTAAAAGAATTTAAAATATACACACAAACGAAAATTCATAAAATATTGCATCCTGCCCAAACTCGATGGTTATCCTTATTAAATGTTGTTTTAAGAGTACTAGAACAGTATGACGCTTTAAAGTTATACTTTATTGACGCCGTTAATACCGACAGACTTTTGTCCGCTGAAAATATTCTACATAAACTTAACGATCCATTAACGTACCTTTTTCTTTTATTTCTAGAGCACGTTTTACCTTTATTCAATAATTTTAACAGAGAAATGCAGGCCGTCGAACCAAATTTATACAACTTGTATCCCCGTATGACTGAATTATATAAAACACTTTTGCATTATTTCATTAAACGAAATATAATAAATACATATTCATTTAATCAAATTAATGTAAAAGATCCTCAAAATTTTAAAGACTTGGACTCAATTTATTTAGGTGCTAAAGTGTTGCAATATACATTAAACCACGAAATTTCGAATGATCAGCTTCACATATTAAGAACCCGATGCTTAGATTTTTATGTTGAAGCGGTTATTCAAATTCAAAACAGATTTGATTTTAATAATACTGTGCTGCAAAACATGACGTTACTAGATCCCAAACTCATTTTCAGTGAAGATCGAGAATCTATTGTGCCCTTAGCCACCCACTTTCAAAACTTGGTTTCAAATATGCAACAATTAGATGCAGAATGGCGTCAATTAAAAACTCAAATTTAATATTTAAAAAGGATGAATCTATTTGTGGTTTTGGCTGAAAGTAAAAATGAAAAATATAGTGATGAGACTTTTGTATACCCCATATTAAGTTCATTTGCATTAAATCTATTGAGTTTGCCGCATTCTTCGGCAAATGTTGAAAGAATATTTTCACAAGTAAATTTGTTAAAACAAAACAGAGAAACCGTTTATCGACAAATACTATAGTAGGACTCCTTCATACTAAAAATTTTGTTAAAGATGAATGTTTTAATATAAATATTGATAGAGACCTATTAAATCGCCACAATAATTCAATGTACTCAAAACAGCAACCTTATCGGATAGCGATTAAAAAATGTACTTATCTTTCTCTTATTATAATTTTTGTGTTTGTACTTACTAATAAAAAAATTAATTTTTGTTCTATAAAAATACGTTCTTATTTAAATACTTTAAATATTAATAAATTATTTCAACATTATAGTAGCATTAATTTTTAAAACAAAAACGTCTTCCGGGATTGGACCGTGTCAAATTGGTAACCGTAGTTGCCAACGTTTCGCCACCTATCGTAAGGGGCTTCATCAGGGCAGAAAACTTGAGACAAACAAAAGAAAGTCCAAGATAGACTACTAAAAGTCAGGTAATCAATGTCGACCAAGCCAGATTCTAGACAGAAAGAAGACTTCTTTCTACGGTTACCAATTTGACACGGTCCAATCCCGGAAGACGTTTTGTTTTAATGACTCCGGCCGTGGAAGCCTCAGTTCTAGCATTAATTTTATTTTTAAATCTACCGCTTTTTACATACGACCTACCGTAATTTTTACGTAAGATCTACCGCAATGATTTTTCTGCGCCTGGCAAAATTGGTTGTATGTAGTAACTGCGCCAAACATTTAGAGCGATCGTGTACGTGCTGCCGCCAGGAGTCTAGGATCTTAAGACTTAAAACAGCTTAAGCAGAGTAAGTGTAAAAAGCTTTTAAAATTTAAACTGTAGACAAACTTAGAAGTGGAAAGTGGGAGGTGTGGATTTACCGGATTTACCTAAAATTGACACCATTGATTAAAGTTATGCATGTTCTATAATTTTAGATGGCATCGATGTGCAAGGGATTTTTGTTCGGCAATTGTTATAATAATGAATGTAAATTCAAGCATTATTATTTACGATGCACCAGGCCTTCCTGCAATTATAATAGGTGCAAAATGTTTCATTTAAATCACAAAGATTTTTTGCTACTAAAAGATAACGTGCGGCCATTTCAAGAGGGCATTCTAAGCGAATTGGAGCGGGTAGCTTTCGCTTATTTTACATATCTTCCTGTTCATCAAAAAGATTTGTTCTGTGCCGGAAAATTGATAGGAGGTCGTTGCCATCGGGCAACTTGTACAGCTTGCAAGCAGTCAAATTTACGTAAGTAACATTTACTCTTTCTTAAATTTCGCGCCTTGAAGCAAAGAATAGAATGCTCGCTCGCGCAACATTTCCCTTTCCACTAATCGTCGTTTCCTTTTTGTTTTTCTTGTCCATTAACCGTTTAGATTTTGCACGTGTAGTTTAAATAATTAAAGAAATGCAAATGTAAGTATTTCGGTGATAAAATATATGTTCAATAGTTTTGCGTTAACATCATCGCGTCATTCTAGAATTTTTGTTGATTTTTCTATAACATTAAAAAATGATATTTTTCATCACTACGCCTTTGAAAAATGAATGATTGGTGGCAACATGCGCAAAATAGTTCGCGCCCTTGTGCATGAATTATTTATAATTTACGTTTGTAAAACGATTCCGTAGCAACTTAGCAACTGCACCATATAAAATTGGCTACTTTGCGTTGGTGTAAAAATTTCTTTGCATTTTTTAAATTTTATTTTTCGGCTGTAGAAAAATATTGTATGCACTTCGTGACCGAAATTCCTTTGGTGTTCGAGAATGAGGGTTTTTACGAGACGCTAGCTAGTTTAATTTCGCACTATGTATACATAAATAACTATTTTTTTATTTTTTTGTACACCGATTTCTTTAAAATTTGGTACCAATTTGTAACATTTTTGACATATTTTAATCAAATAAAAGTTCACACACCTAATTTATTAATAACGTTTAATGTGATCTTTGTATTTAATGGATCTTAATCTTTTATTTCAATTCTAGCTTTTGCTAAATGCTTCAAGTGCAATGAAGATTTAGAAGCAAACAAAGCTTACCGATTGCAATGCTTGCATGTTATTTGCAAGATTTGTCTTGATCGGTTACCAATCCACTGCGAAGCCTTGCCTTTTCATGAATGCCCTGCTTGTCGTACTTTTCAATATGCTTACGAATTATTTCTGAGTGTAGTCATTAGCTTAAGTCAAGCAATATTCGTAATTTAGTAGCATTAGTCGTTATTTAGCCAGCATTAGTCGGTAGCAACCGGTTCGAGTTTTTAATTTGCCTGTACTGTTTCTGATTAATAAATAAGAATTTCTAAAATTTTATATGTACTTGCAAATTAATATTAATTCCACTTTTGATCATGATGTACGCTCTTGTTGTTTTTGTGGAGGATAACGTTCATTATGTATGTTCAACAATCAATATTGGTAAGAAATGGAGAAGAAATGAAGTTTTAGTGAAATGGTCGGATGATAAATTTTATCCTGCTAAAATTATTTGTACCCACAGTGAGTTTTGTTTTTATTTTTATTCAGTTATTACAAATTCTTTTTAAGAATCTGCTGCATTCTTAGAGAAACTCAAGAGGTCAATTGTTGAAGATTTGCCATATGTTTGTGAGTTCAATGTTTTCAACTAATTACTCTGAATAATATTGTTTTCCTTTTAGATGTAAATCAACTTGCAACATCAGCTGACAATTTTAAGACAACTATTGACGATGTCTGTGAAATTAGACCTGATCAACAAAATTCAAAAATTGTAATCCATGACGTCATCGTAATGTGTGTGGGTCAAGAAAATGCTGTAAGCATAGATACCAATGAACTTGAAATGGTCAAAACTCATACTAATTCTGAGTGTATAGTACATAAGGTTGATGAAAACAATCCAAAAATTTTTCACAAATTGAAGGTAATGAATTTTAATTTATTTAAAGTAATTATTCATACATTAACTTGTTTTTCTAGAATTAGTTACTTCCAATGCAACAAATATGTGGGATGACATGGCTGAGATTGTGGAAACTGGAAGCTGTTCAGAAATTTCAGTATGGGAGACTGGTAAAGTTGTTCCAGACGAAGTGCCACACCTTCAAGGTAATGATTTACAATTCTTAACAGAAGAAAAAACATCTACTGTGTACTTTGTTAACAACATTACTTCTACAAAAAAATTGAAACTAAGATTGTTACACTTCTAAATTGTGCACAACTTTTATTTACATTTTGTTTTTCTAAGTTGCATTGTTAATGTAGTTAATTTTTTGACTAATGCGAGAATTTTTATTTTTTATAAATGCTACTCACAAAAATTGCAAATTACGTTACCTAAAAGTTCATTTTTTAAACTAATAGGTATATTTTTTCTGTCTTACATTTTAAGTCTCGATTTCTCAACAAATAGAAATCTCAAAATGTAGTTCAGTTTCAATGAAATTTAATTTTTGATTCAGATTTAAACAAGGATGAAGCTACAGTTAATGTGACAGATTTTAACTTATCCTCTGTACAAGATTCCGATTGTAATTTAGGGGATAGTTCATTAAAATTATCTAATGAACTACTAGATGCCAGTCTTATTCAAGATATACAACAGGATGATATGGAACCAACATCAACACCGTATATTAATATGGAAAATACATTTTTACAGTCATCATATGAAGTACAACCACCCCACATGGAAATAGAAGATGAAACAATTCCAAATGCAGGTACGAAAATTATTATTTATTCTATCTGACAATAATTCCCAATAACCTTACCTTAATTTAACGTCTTGTTTTGGGTCTATATCACAACGCCGCCCGTTCACAACGCCGCCTGGTCACATCGCCCACAATTACTTGATCACAACGCCGCCTGTAGTCATATCGCCCACATTTCATCGATGATCATAACGCCGCCTATGATCATATCGCCCACATTTATTTCTGGTCATAAACCGCCCGTGTTCATATCGCCGCCTGTATTCAGAGAAGTTTGGCAACCGTGCTCTTCACTTACAATTTGGTTTGTTCATAACGCCGCCTGATCACAACGCCGCCTGTAGTCATATCGCCCACATTTCATCGATGATCATAACGCCGCCTATGATCATATCGCCCACATTTATTTCTGGTCATAAAGCCGCCCGTGTTCATATCGCCGCCTGTATTCAGAGAAGTTTGGCAACCGTGCTCTTCACTTACAATTTGGTTTGTTCATAACGCCGCCTGATCACAACGCCCACATTGTATGTTCATATCTCCGCCTGTAATGGCATTGGTCAATTTCTAATTGCATGTGTAATTAATTCATTACAAAAAAGTTTAAGCAAATGCTTTTTGCATCGTTAAAAAACAAAATAAAAACTAATAATTTTTTAACCCAATTTATGGTTTTAGATTTAATTTGCGGGCGTTATAAGCGGGCGTTGTAAAAATATTGCCCATTATACCTAAGATGTGTGTTATTTTTATAACACCCGGAAATGTAATCTAATACCGATTTTTTTCCATCCAGTCCTGAAACCAAGCGAACCTATATCCTTTTCCGTAAACGAAACGATTTTAAAGAGATTATTACTGCATTTTACTTCGCGGTTCTCGCGAGATTAATAACAGGTATCGCATATCTAATATTAAATTGTTTTTGATAAATAGTATATACTTATCCATGATCATCGTAGACCATAACCCGGCTGTGAATGTATTATTATTACGAATAGTGTTAAAATTAATTTGCTCTCTAAGAAGTATGTCATAAACCGTTGAAGGCACTACGGAAGTTATAAAAACAACGTCCACGGTCCATGTGGTCCCTCGAGAGCTACTCTGACGACTTGGGGAGTTATTTACTTCTGTTACGCGCCGCGTACTCGCGTATGCTATGCTCGTTATAATTAATTAATTATTACCGATGAAGTCGTTAAAACAACACTTGAATAGATTTAAGGTATTTATTTACAGCATTTACAAACGTTTAGTCACTTGTACAAAGGTAAAATTTAGACTACCCCCAATTTCTAAAACAAGCACCCTTTTATAACGTTTAGGGTTAGCACGTCATATTCCCAAAACTAACTGTACTTTTGACTGCAAGTTGAGACAAGTTAGAACCTGCGTTTTTGTACGACGGGAGTATAACACCTTACCCCATAAAAAAAAATTAAGTTATATTACTTAATTGCTAAAACATCAACTAAAATAATGGTTAGAACAAAATTGGAGAATCACATATTAACTAATTACTTATGTACTAACATGCAAGGATGCAAATTTATAACTAAAATTAACAACCAATTATTAATTGGAACCAGATCTTTTTCTCTTTGCTAAATTAAATCAACATTATTATCGTAGTTTATAATCAATGCTATTATATAGAGTGGATATCATTTACAGTATCAGTCATACCACCTTACTAGATGTAATCTAATGAAATAAACGAAAAACTATTTAATTAAAATAAACTCTAACTTCATTTTTATGTATCTGATATGGCTTATTGTTTCGGTTTATAATAATATTTTCATTATCTTTTAATTCTTGAACAACGTAAGGGCCTAGCCAATTTAAGTCTAATTTATTTTTTGTAGAATGGTTTTTAATAAGGACTTGATCGCCTACATGAATGTTTTGTGGATGACTGGTCGAGTCATACCGCAATTTATTGTTTTCTTTTGTTTTCTTAATTGTTTCTTTAGCTATTTGCCAACTTTCTTGGAAATTCTTTTTATTTGCAACGAATAATCGTCGTAATTATAAAGAGGTACAATCTTGTTGAAGGCGGAAGGGGTGGAAAATTTCCTACCAAACATAAGCTCAAATGGGGTGTAATTAGTTGAATTATGTACTGAAGTATTGTATGAAAACATTGCGTACGGAACTAGGGAATCCCAATTTTGTATATTTTTATCGATGAATGACCTAATATATTCAATCAAGGTACGATGACTTCTTTCGAGGGCCCCATTACTTTGCGGATGGTACGCACTGGTATGAATTTTCTTTATTTGGAGTAATTTACACACGTTAGCAAACAATGAACTTAAAAAGTTTGATCCCTGGTCTGTTAAAAGTGATTCGGGAATTCCAAAATAACAAATTACGTTCTCGACAAAGATACGAGCGACTGTTTCGCTGTCTTGAGAAGTTATTGGAAAAGCAAATGAAAATTTGGTTAGATCATCTTGAATGGTTAATATGTATTTATTCTGGTTAAAAGATTCAGGCAATGGCCCTACAATATCCATATAAATACGTTGGAATGGTTCAGAAGAAGTTGTTGTTATGACCATGGGTTGTTTCACTGTTATATTTTTAGTTTTAACCTTTTGACAAATTTCACACGATTTTACGTATTCTTTTACTTCTTTCTTTATTCCTACCCAATTGTGATTTTCTTTTATTCTTTTAATAGTTTGTTTTACACCTTTATGACCAGCTATGCGAGAGTTATGAGATTCGCGTATAACATCTAGTTTTTGATCGGCTGATAATTCACCATTTTGACTTTTGTAATAAACATGTATCGTGATAGAAGTTTCTTTAAATATGAAACGCAACATTGTTCGTACCGTCTCCCACTTTAATTTATCGTGCCCGCAACCGAGTCGCGGTATTGCAACGTTTTTTTCAGAATTGAAAACACAAAGATTTTTAAAATTTTGTAATGCTTGATAAAGATTTTCGTACGTAGGTTTTGGTGATACAAATTTTTGATATAATGTAATAGATCTTACGATTATTTATGTTGAGCTGTAAAACTTCTAGTAAATTTTTGTTTTGGTTTTTTAATTCGGCGACATTGTTAAATTTTTCTTTTATACTTTTACCGACACCTCGAGACATTATTAGGTCTTTTGAGACAC
Organism: Abscondita cerata; assembly: GCA_030710515.1. Taxonomy (NCBI): domain Eukaryota; kingdom Metazoa; phylum Arthropoda; class Insecta; order Coleoptera; family Lampyridae; genus Abscondita; species Abscondita cerata. The sequence continues at coordinate 12,794 of JALBCR010000734.1, forward strand.
AATGGCCGATACTATAACTTTCGTCACAATCGAATAAATCTCCTTCATATTCTACAATATTCGAATTTTGGATTACGCGATTCTGAATGTACTCTAAATATTCTGAGTAATCAAGATTTAAATTTGGATTTTGTATGGGATACATGCGCGATAATGCATCTACGTTAGTATTTTGACGACCGGGTTTGTGAATTATTTTGTACTGATATTCTTCTAATTTTAACTTCCAGCGCATTAATCTTGAGCCGGGATCTTTAATATTAAATAACCACTTTAAAGGCTTATGATCCGTGATTATAAAAAATTGTTTACCGTAAATATAAGGTCTGAAATGCTGAGTACCCCAAACGACGGCTAGCAGCTCTTTTTCCGTAGTGCTATAATGACATTCGGCCTTATTAAGAGTTCGCGACGCGTACGCAACGGGTAAGTCCTCATTAATGGGACCTTGCGACAAAATAGCCCCTATCGCGGTACCAGATGCGTCTGTAGTAACATTAAAAGGTTGGGAAAAATCAGGGTATTGGAGTACGATGTCGTTGGTTAATATAGTTTTAATTTCCTCAAAAGCTAATTGTTGAGGCGGGCACCATTCAAATTTTTCGTCTTTTTTCAAGAGTTTAGTAAGAGGTTTAACAATTGCACTAAAATTTGGAATAAAACGCCTGTAATAGCCCGCGAGGCCTAAAAATGCTTTAATTTGTTTGATTGATTTAGGTACAACATATTCCGATACGGCTTTTACTTTTGCTGGATCGGGCATTATTCCTTTATCAGTAACTAAGTGTCCCAAATAGCTCACTTCTTTATGTAAAAATTCGCACTTATCGATTTGAAGTTTTAAATTATGTTGCCGCAATCTAGTAAATACTTCTTTAATTTTGATTTTATGTTCACTTAGAGTAACCGCGTACACGACAATATCGTCAAGATAAACAAAGCATTTGACGCCTTGCAGCCCTGTTAAAACGCGATCCATTAAACGTTGAAAGGTCGCCGGTGCCCCTTTTAATCCCATAGGCATTCGTTTGAACTGGTAATGACCAAAAGGTGTACTAAACGCGGATTTTTCGGAATCGTTATGATTTAAAGGATTTGATAAAACCCGGAAGCAAGATCTAAGGTAGTAAAAAATTTGGATTTGCCAAGTTGATCGAAAATGTCGGAAATATTAGGAAGCGGATACGCATCGCCCAATGTCTTATCATTAAGTTTCCGGAAATCAACTACGATTCGGTACTTAACTTCTCCTGACGCGTCTTTTCGTTTCGGAACTACTAACAAAGGCGCATTCCACGGACTTGAACTTGGTTCTATTATCTCTTGTTCCAACATTTGGCAAATCTGCTTATCAATTTCAGTTCTTTGCGATTCAGGTAACCTATACGGTTTAACATTAATTGGAGTACATAGTGGATCAGTAGGTATTGAATGTGAAATTGTAGAAGTTAGTGAAAGAGCCTCTGATTTAAAAGAAAATATGTCCAAAAACTCTGAGCATATATCAATTACGTGACATTTTTCTTCGTCATTCAAGTGATTTAATCTGAGATTTTGAATTAATTCAGTTTTTTTTGCTAAAATATTTGGGTTATGACTTGGTTCGGAGAGTTGTTCGTTTAAACGCGATGTGGAAAGAGGTTCTGTAATTATTGTAAGAGTATCGCAAGTAACTTCATATGAATTAGGATTGATAATTGGAATAATAGACTTTTGTTTTCTACTTTCACGAGTGCATTGCCGTTTATAATTGAGTTAGGGATGTTGAGCTTGATTAATTAAATATTCACCATCAGGGTAATCGATAAAGATTTGATAAAGACGTTCACAACGTGGAGGAAATGAAAATTTTTCGGAGCTGTTTCTTCGTTATAAATAATTTGGTCGTGAAGATTTACAATAAATCTGTTTTTTGTTAAAAATGGTTTCCCAAAATTCCTTCTCTAGGAACAGGAAAAGTGTCAGGGACGACCGCAAAATCAACGGAGCGATTAAGCTCGTTAATAAAAACAGATGTTTCACCTATAGTAGATACAGATTGTTCATTTATGCCTTTAATTGAAATCGAGTTAGTAAATATCACAGATTCTTCATGTAACGAATTAAGTTTTATTAGGTTTATGTCCGAACCGGTGTCTATAAGAAATTCGCTAGATTTACGAAAATTATTTGATGTTAAGGATAAATGATTATTTTTAATGTAGCGCAGTAATACGTATTTGGAGTATTGATGACGGCATTGACGTCTTTAACTAAAACTGATTGACCAGAGGTAGAAGGAATTGGATTTGATTCCGTAGATTGACGAAAATTTTGCTCATTCGGATACCAATTATGGTTATTTATATTTGGTTTATTACTAAAATTTTGGCCGTGAGCAGAAGTTAGATTAACGTTTGTTTGAAATTGACGACGCTCATTATTAAATTTTCTTTTACGACAATCATTTATGTGGTGGCCCGGTTTTTTACAATAACTGCAAATAATATAAATTTTTGGTTCGGATTTTATCGCAGGCACTGATGGTCCAACATAATTCGACGAATTACCGTTATTTTGATATTTATTATTTTGAAATGGGTAATTATTTCGACTAGAAAAAGAACAAATAGAAGGGGAGGTTATTTTTAGTATTGATATTAGTTTCGCTTAGTATGATACGCTCCTCTTCTATAGATTTTTGAACAGCTTCTGATAATTGGGTTAAGTTTCTAGATTTTATTATGTTTTTCAATGGCTGTTGAAGACCTTCTATAAAAATTGTTAGAGTCAAAGCTTGTATATAGTCTCTAATTGCTTTAGATTCAGTGTTAGGTTTATTAGAACAACTAGCGTTTATTAACTGATATTGTAAATTTTCCAATCTTAAACTATAAGTTCTTACGTCTTCGTTCCTAAATTGTTTACATGAATTTAATTGCAATTGTAACGATGGAATTGTTTTTTTACCGCCAAAGTTATCTTCTAAAATAAATTTTAATTCATCCCAAGTTGAGATGTCTTTATATTTAACAGCGTTTAAAGCCCTGTTACTCAATTTTGTTACGATTGCTTGTAAAAGAACTGGTTTTACAAAATCGGATACATAATTTATAGCAAATTCGCATTTTTTATGAATGAATATAATTCTGACGATGACCCGTCGTAATCGGGGATTAGTTTTAGCGCATCCGGAAATGGCAACGCAACTAAATCTACGGCGCCACTAACACTTTCACTTTGTGACATGTTTTTTTCTGAATTGTTATTGTTTTTCTTCTTCGTAGGCATGAAGTTTAGCGAATAAGAATAAAGCAAGATTTCGTTTAGATTTACTTTACGTAATAATACGAAGATTTAGTAGATGAGTAAATATGTGTAGGTACAGATTTTGAATTACGATGAAATATGGTATAAAATTACCTTTAATTATTTGTGACCACGATATAATACTGCAATTTCAACCACCACCGCCTTCGTGTCGTTTCCTGTAGCTTTACTTTCAGCACGTCCTCCTAAGAGATCCAAAACGGTACTTGGACACTTGGAATCGGTAATTTCTTCTTCAAGTCGGTATCCCACCGCTGCCACCAAATTATGTTACGCGCCGCGTACTCGCGTATGCTATGCTCGTTATAATTAATTAATTATTACCGATGAAGTCGTTAAAACAACACTTGAATAGATTTAAGGTATTTATTTACAGCATTTACAAACGTTTAGTCACTTGTACAAAGGTAAAATTTAGACTACCCCAATTTCTAAAACAAGCACCCTTTTATAACGTTTAGGTTAGCACGTCATATTCCCAAAACTAACTGTACTTTTGACTGCAAGTTGAGACAAGTTAGAACCTGCGTTTTTGTACGACGGGAGTATAACACTTCATAACGCTCTTAATACCTTAGTAACTATAATTACTCATTTATCAAGGAAAAATAATAAATTTTTGGAAAATGTTATAAAGAGTTTGTGACACTATCCTCTTCTATAATCATCCCGTATATACGACGTTTTGTATTTAAAAATTTTACTGCATTCGATTTTATTAATATTACTATAATGTACCAGTACTCAACGATTCAATAACTAAAATAATGTAGGTATAATATTTTTGTCAAGTTATTAGTATTTTAAAGCGTTTGAAGACCCCCCCCTGAAGAATGAAGAACGAATTTAAAATAACATTTTAGTTCAACCCGAGCACCTGAAACGCTTAAATTCGCTTCAAATCCTTAAAATTCATTTGATGTTTTGTTTGACATTTTATTAAATCATTGAATAATACAAAACTAACTCGTTCTCATAAGAAAATTTACAAATCGCGGCATTTGAGAACTAAAAAAGTATATTATTTTTAATTTTAACATGCAATTGAAACAGAATATGCTTCTGTTGTGCGGTTGTACATACCACTTATGATGGATTGTTTAGACAAAAGGAATTAGTGAATTCACCAAAATTTTAAGTATTAAATGGGGGTGTTTTGTTTATTGTTATGTTTTGTTGCTTATACCTTCAAATACAGCTTTCTTTTTATTTTCATTCAATGATTGTTTATTTTAAGCCCTTTAAATGAACGTTTCTATTGTAATATTTAAGGGGCTGTATACATTTCTTTTGATAATGGAAGACCCATATTATTTTGGACAAAGAATCTACCACTTAAGTTATTTTTGCACTCAAATGAAATCATAGGTTTTAAATTGGGTAATGAACAAATTTTCTTTTAGTTATATTTTTTTATAATATTCATTGAAATACTGAAAGAGCAAAGGAAAATAGGGGTTTAAAATTATTTTCCAATGGATTTTGATTACACACTGTGGTACATTCATTTTCTATAATAATAATTGCAAATCTATACATACATATAAGTCGGTAACATCATTAATGTAAATTTACTTAAACTATTACTCGTCGTGACCGGAATAAATTAAGGTAAAGTCACGTGATATGTTTGCATTAAAAAGATATTACAAGAGACTTTCCTTGCCAATTATAATTTATTACATTTAGAGTTTTACCCGATAGTGTCCTTATCACTGCTCTTCAATATATTTATGTTTGGCAGAGTAGTGGATGTGCGAAATTGTAAGTTCCTGCCTTAAGGGTTATCTAGTTTTATTGAACATAAAATAGGTTACCCAATTATTACTTGGCAACGATTCTGAAATTGTTATAATCTTGTTTTTGGTTTTAGATAATTGTTTCGAGTTCGTATGTTTAAGCTAATACTTGGAATTGTAAATTGAAATTAAATTGTTTAAACTGACGTATTTAAATAGTATCTGATTACAGAATTTGTTATCACTATAACAGTATGCATTGTGGTTTAGGCACGAAATTATCTAGTCAATATTCTTTATAAGTGAAAATATTTTATTTTTTTTTTACATTTTGATCGAGATTTTGATGTACAGTGTGACCCAGTGAAAACCGCGTGCAATTGGGTCGTCCTAACAACTGAATTCCATCTACCGTCGACAAAAAGAGTCAAGAAAGTCCGAAGACTACCCTGACAAAAACTAAAAAGTTTTAAAAACAAGCAAAGTAAAATTTGTTATTATTTGACAAACAAATATTAGTAAAAGTACATTCAAATACAATTAATTATTTAAACTGGTATTGTAAATTTTTATTTGGATAAAATTGGGTGTAAATGTCTACCAGAGCAAAATATTGAAGGGAAATTTTGTTTTATTTTGAAATATAAACTTGCGAGCACAAACATCAGCTCACCCCCACAATTTGAATGCACTTTTTGCTTGCCGGGAGTCAGTTTCAAAAAAATATTGCCGCAGAGTCCATTAATCTAAGGTTTAATTCAGTTTCCTTCCGGTGCAAACAAAAACAGCGCTCAAGTTGATGAGCTGCTGTCAGTTTTGGTCTCACGCAGTCTTCATCTTACTGTCCCACTTCACTAACAGCTACCCGTCAGACATCTCGGAAATAGTTGTTGTAATTGCTTGAGACGTTTTCGGTAGCAGTGTGACGTCCCGAGATGGTTTTGTTTTCAGCGCAGAAGTATAATTAGAAAAATCTGACCTTATGTGGTAGATAGAGGTTTACGATGTTGACACACAGGAGCAGATACAGATATGTGGTGTCGGTTCCAGCTGCGGCGACCCCTAATTTCGGTAGGATGTCCCGACTTCAGCAATCTTAACAGCAAACCCCAAGTATGCGACACAACGCAGCGACAAGACAATAAAGGGTAGAAAGAGATCCCACGATGAATTTAATCAGCCAGGTAATTGGTTTTGTTTAGGCCAAAAGAACCTTTAAAGCCGAGTAATTTAATCCCGGAGTAACTTTAATCCCGGAGTAACTCGCCTTATCTGAAAATTATGCACGGTGTAACGTTGAAGAAGCCATGAAGAATATTTGTCGTACCTGAGTGCAATCGAGCGACCATTAGAAGAAATTAGTACACGCATCCGTCCTAAGATAAACTTCAGAAAATCGAGTAATCAATCCTTTCCCCAGCTAAAATATACCGCTATACATTGAAAGTTTGCAGGGTCCTATACATACCACTAGAAAATTTGACGGAATTACGATGAAGCACTCAGATGAAGGCAAATTTGAATTTCACGTAACACGACGTGATAGTAGTTGTTACAAGGCGGAAATTGAAGATCAGCCGAAAATGTATTGGCCAATTAGGACAACGCGGAAGTTGAATTCTGGGAATTAAATCCCCAAAAAATTTCGTTAATGAGCGAACACGGAGAAAGTGGGTCGCGTTTACACCTCGACTCCGTGTATGTGTGTTGCCTAACTCACAGTGACATTGCCAGTTTCTTTTGATCACCGGCACACCCGCTATAAAGGGATAATGTGGCTAATGGTGATTGAACAAATGCCAGTTGATTGCGGTAACTTTTGTTTTAAATCTTCACACTATATCAGACAAAAGCAGTCTGAGAAAATTTATGGTCATTGGATAGTTTATAAACAGTATTTCAAACGATACATTATTTTATGGTGTATGTGTGGATTTTCTTTTTCCTTTCTGCAGTCACATTTGTTTGAGTAAATTTATAAAATATTGTACGCAACACGTCCCATTACCTGTTTTATGGTCTCACCACAGTTTCGGCATCGATTCTTCATCGCTCGCCACTAATTCTGTGGCTCGTCCACAAATCATAGATTATAGACTTGTTACATAAATAATTCCAGTGAAAAAATGGATTCATACTCAAAAATGTGAGATTTTTTTGCTCGCAAGCGAATTTCGGATTATTGAAATTTTTGATTGTGGTAATTTTCGGAGAGAGCTCTTTAATAATAGGTTTCCTTGGAGAACAAATAAATTATTAAACAATTCGGAATTATAGGCAAATTAATCTATAGTATAATTTTATTTGGAAATTGATTAGTTATTTGCTCAGTGTGGTAGGGAAAGGAAAACAAGTTGCATATCTGGACCGATTTTATTGAAACTTGTTGTTTAGTGGTTTTTTTTATAATACTGAAGATTTGATTAGATTTTATTTAACGATTGTTGGAGATGCGTTACCTTATTTAGGGCATAGGTACATCAAACATATTTATTATTCAACAAAATTTGTTGTAAATTACATTTTGTACAATTATTAAATTTGGAATCAAAAAAACAATTTCACGAGCTGATATACTACACACAACAAGGATTTAGGAGAAATGGGTTTATGTTTTGAAATATTAAGGACGTAATGGTGTACAATTGTCAATTAATTCTTTAAATAAATAACAATGTCATACATTTAATAGAATTGTAATTGAAATAATAAAATATGATTTTGAAATTATTCTAAAAAAGTAGTTATTAATTTTCAGAAAAAAAGGGAAAAGTTGGATATCAAGTTCTATGAAAATCATACAAGGAGGCTTTGATATATTACTGAGCATTACTTTTGTTTGAAAACCCAACAAAATTTGACTAAAAAATTAAAGAATTTGATTTGTTTAGAATAGAATAGTTTAAGAATAAGTTGTAGAAAATCTAATTTGAACAATTTTTGTTTTTAACTTTTTTATATAATTTATATCTCAGGAAGTTTATTTCTTAAAAGTGTATTAAGTTGTGATTACTTGAAATGACTTGTACTTTGTACATCAATGTTTGCAGTAATCATTTTATTAAGTTATGTTTTCGTAATTTCTAGGATGAACAAATACAAAAACTTTTGGGGCAGCTCATTCTGAATAAAAATTAATAATAATATTTGAAGAATTACATTTTTATTTGAAATATTTCATATTCTGTATATCTATTTATATTTGTAATTAATATTTGAGTTTTTCACGTATAAATATTTTAGAAAATAAATTGCTTTTTGAATAATATTTTTGACGTTTGTGCTTGCTGACGCGTAGCTTTATCAATTCTGAATCGATTCGAATGAATATTAAATTTTCATTAATATTTTCTGATCTTATTCTACAGATTTTCACTCTAATAGAAAATCTTGTTTGTTTCATTTGCCCACTTGAAATTATTAAGAATAGTTTGTAATTTTGTCAATTATGTACAGGATTATTCACTATAAATTACCCACCCTTTATTATCGTTATTATTGCTTGTTGAAAAAAGTTATACATGAAAGTTAAATGATTCTTACTAAATTGTCTTAAAATGCTATCAATAGTTTAGTTACTCGCCGTTTACAGGGCAAAACAAAATATGATGTATTTTATTAATGTAACACCCTGTACATTATTACATTTTTGAAAGATCTTTATTTTCTGATTTTAAAATATATGATATGTTGTCTTTATCTTGAGCCGTTATTGAGATATTAATCGTAGAATAACACAGTTAACATTGTCAAAGTAAGCTATGTAATGACAAATGTTGTTTTTTGATAATTGGACATTTCATTAATTAAATCACCAAAATAGTTTGTAGTGAAGCAGAAAACTTCGTATATTTACCTGTTATATTCAAATTAATTAAAGGTGGGTAATTTATAGTGAATAACCCTTGTACACCCAAAAATTTGTGAAATATTTAATGAACACTTTACGGCATCGAAGAACTTAACGAACAACAAGAGAGAAAAATGATAAACGCCAATATTGTTCCCTATTGTAGCAAAGTATTTTGCTCAATAAATTAGTGTCTTATAGTATTTCGGGTCAATGTATTGGATTTGGTCAGGTCATTCCTATCGGATCGAAAGCAAATAGTGCAAATAATTGCACCAAATGATGTCCAGAAAACTGAAAATTTTGAATATAAGAGTAAAGAACCAACCCCTACATCAGGGGACCCTTTCAAGGGGCGTTATTATCTCCTTTCTTGTTTACTATTTTCTTAAACAATCTGGCTGAATTCATTTCAAAACCATTGGGTGGCGTCAATTTATTTAAATCATGCAGATGACTTCTATGGTGGTCGCTATAATAATAGAGACCACTCTAAACGAAAGTCACTACTCCACTAAATAAAATGCAGAGCTGGTGCGATAAAAATGATTTGGTTTTAAATCTATATAGAACAAATTCTTTTCTACGATTCTCAAACTCGCGGAAATGTACACAGAATCAAGCGGAACTTAAATTTAACCAGAAAGTCATAAAGTCGAAGCAAAACATAACCTTTTAGGTTTAGGGGACAATTTCTCAAATGGGACGCTCACATTGAATCCTCGAGGCAAAGAAGCTGCGATCTATGAGCTACAATTTTATCTATTAAAAATATGCTGTATGCTTACAAAATCGCTTCAGAATTTCATGGTATTGGAGTGTGAAAGATAAAATTTTAAGAATCTTAATTATAATATCGTGGGCTTACTGCAAATCCATTAAGTTTAATTTTAGAAAAAGAATGTTATTTACATAGTAAAATAACAAATATAGTATTGTATCTACCATTGCAGACAAATACTCATCTGAGGTCCGTAGAATTGTTTTTTTTTTTATTTTGTGTAAGTCTTCATTCACAAAATTTATACAAGTAAACCTCTGTAAGTGCAATTCTAGCGGGGTTTACATGTAATAATTTTGTGTTATAATGATTCATGACAATAATTTGTCAACATCAAATTTGTAATTATCAACTTCTAAAACCAGATGAGGATGGAATGAAATCAACACATCGGGTTGAATCACATGAAAAAGAAATATTAAGAAAAGGATCAGAGTGGAGGCGAAAACCCGAAAACCAATTAATTGTGAGAAGTGTCGCTACAAACGCAGGAACAATTTCTCTGAAGATGTAAGAATGGTAATTTGCAAAATTCTATGGAAAAGTGATTATGGAAACAAAAACAATTCCACCTTGGCACCACTAGGAGCGTACCGCCTACAAGAAGACGAGTACGTGATACTGCTCGTTCAAAAATCATTACGGAGTAATTTTTAATTGTGTGTTGTGTATGCTTAGAATATGCAAAAGTTTCTTCATGAAGACATAATGTGTTTCTGCTGACGTGATTGAAACTGCAATAAATACAGTGGGGAAGGAAAAATGTTTGTTTGGAATAGACAAATGAGGTAACAAGGAATAGCCTAATAAAACAAATACCGAAAGTTTGAGATACATTAAAACCACATAGAAAATTCCCATAATGGAATCTCCTATTTGTAGAAAAAAACACAGCGTTTGTATTTAGAGACTACTTTTAAGTATTACAAAATGTATAACCTTTATAAAGAAGAGAGTACTTAATTGAAAACAGGATCATGTGAGCGAAATAACCTACCGGCGGATGTTTTGCAGTACACATCTTGGTTTCATAAACCAAAAAGATCAGTCTCAACTTCGTACGTACATAATAGTACCAAAAACGGTAATGAAAAAACAGGTTCTAGAACCAATTTAAGGCACTGTTCAGAGAAAGGTAGAATGTAATCAAGCGAAAACTGCAAACAAGGAACTGTCTCAAAATGATAAAATGTTCATGTGTGTAATTTATAAACCGTTCTTCAAATACCTTTCTTCAGATGTGAGCCCAATGTACTATAGCCTTAAAATCTGCATGTACAATTTGACTATCTATGAACTTTCCAACCCGAATGACGCTTTCTGCTTTTGTTGGATTGAAATGAATGGAAACGAGGAAGTTCTGAGATTGGGACCTGCCTACCAAGTACATAACTCAATTAAAAAGCGAAAGAAGCCTTGTAATTATATTCAGATAGCTGTGGTGCGCAAAATCGCTACAAAATGTAGCTTCTTTATTTTTATATTTGGTACAGAACAACTTAGACGTCATAGGTCTAGAAAGTAGCCATATCTTTATGGGCTATAGAGAGGACCAAGAAATATGTCCATATCTACACAATTCAAGATTGACTAAATATGTTTAGATCTCTCGGTTAAAACGGGTACGTAATGACATAAATTCATTAAAATTGTATAGACGTATTCACCTTGTTATATAGATAACCTTTTAGTGTTAACTAAACGCATTTAAGTTAACAATATAGTTAGTAAAATAAAATCAAAGTTTGCCATTTTGAGTTGGCGGTTTTACGCTTCTGACGTCACTATAAAAGATAAGTACCTGATGTGACGTAACAGAATCCTTGAACGTTTTTACTGCAGTGCTTTACAGATAGTCTTTGTATTACTCTCTTTGTTGGTAATAGTTACGTCAATACTGTATCACAGCAATGGAGAAAGGATAAAAAAATTGTATAAATATTGTATATAGTGCCCATGTGTAAAAATACAAACTACTACAAGCCCAACAAAATATTTATAACCCTACCAAAGGCTATGGTACTATAATGCTAGAAGAAAAGCATGGTTATCAGCTATCAGAAGAAACCGGGTGATATTTTCGATAACACTACTGCTTTTGTGTGTGAAGACCACTTTAATGTAGGTATTTATAATTAGGTAAATTTGTGCTAAGGATTTATAGCCCATTAATAATCACAGCTGAAGAAGATGGAAATTACATTAAATTTAAGTATTCTGAGGACCTGTTATGAAATCTGACAGTGGTACCACATATATTTCATTGCCAGCCAAACAGGAAACGTACCCTTTTCCCACAACTGAATAAACTGCATCTATTAAAGAGCTTCGTCAAAAATTTGTTGATGCAATTATATCAACACCCGAATCGGTACCAGAACCTGATACGGGAAATGTAGAAAGAAGCTCTCTTATTGAATCTCCGACAGAAGTCGAGTCTTTTAAACCAGAAGTTCAAGCAGAAGGGTTTATTCCTGCTTACAGTAATCTACTTTAAGTAAGGGAATTCAAGTTATGTTCGAAGTTTAGGAGTAACGGAAACTAGTGCACTTTATTCAGTATCTCAAATGATAAACATGTTGATGTTGTGTTCACCTATTCAAATACTTGGCACTCTATTTCATTCAGAAAATTGCATATTACATTTTCATCTTCAGTTACTGTTAAAGCAACATTTTCTTGGAAAATATCTCCACGAAGCTTCAAGTACGAACCACAGTTTTAAAACCGATGTAACCCACAACCACTATAAAAAATTGTTGTTGAATGGTCAACATACATTGCAAACACATAAAAGCAAATGTATTTGGGGTCACTTCAGGTGATTCATTACACTTCACTGATTTTATTATTGGAAACAATTAAAACAACAAGAGATCACATTTTAATAACATTAAAGAAGATCCGCTTGAATCCTCATTTCAACAATTAGCTTGATGATTTGGTATTACACCCAGTGCAGCATCGAAAGCTTTCAATAAAACAGAATTGACTCTTTAGGCAAAATGTTTAAAAGAATTCATTATTTGGCCTACTTCTCAGAAAATAAAAAATGCTTCCAATTGCTTTTCGATATCGATTTAGTGGGATGTCCAAAGTATAATCGATTGCTTCTGAAATCCAAATAGAAAAACCATCTGATCCAATTAAACAACATTGTCTTGGTCATGAATATAAAAATAATACTATAAAGTATTTAATTTATCATACCGGATGGGTTGATTAATTATGTGTCTGTTACTCAGTGTCAAAATTTGATACCGTAATCGTTAAACATAGTAATTATTTAAAAAATTTTGCCAAAAACTGTACAGTTATGGCTAATCGGGGATTTAAAAGAGTTGATGAATTTTTGACTTTGTAAATTGTAGAATAGTGCGACCACCAAAGTGTTCGAAGTGGGAATTAAAAGTACAAAATCTGAAGTCATGGAAACTAAGCGAATTGCAGCTTTCTGTAATCCACATATAGAAAGAGTAATAGGACTCGTGAATTTCTGCATTTGGACAATGTAGTAATAATTGTACAGGTTTAGTTAATTTACAATCAGATTTAATCAAAAATAATATTTAAGACATTTATTTATACTGTAAAAATTTAGGTACAAATGTTTTAGAAATTAAGCACATTATTTTGCATTTTCATATAAAAATGGAAATATTCAGTCCAAAAACTTTGTGCTTTTCAATTGTCCCCATTATATAATCATTATCATAGTCTTCAGTGGATAATCGTAATTTTGTTATTGTCCTCGAACTTGGGGTCATGACGCAAAATATTCCCTCATTTTTTAAAAACACATCTGTAGTTGAATCTTGGGCCTTGTATTTGGGAAATTTATCATTTTTTATGTGTAATTTTTTAATAGTTTTGTCACTGAAAGGGCATTTTATTTCAATTACGCAATCAGGGACCACTGCATCTGGAGATGCACCTAAATGAGGGTATTCGAACTTAACAATAACTCCCACCCCTTTAAAATTTTATTAAAATTTTTTTAATGTTTTTAAAACATCAGCTCTTAAAGTTTGACTCTTATCATTGGAATGGAAGGTTTTATTTCGATCCTCCCAGAATTTGTCTGACTAAAGAACCACCCTTCTTTTTGCAAATGCTGCTTCATAAATCTTACATGCTGTGATTCGACCATATCTTAGTTCGTACCACAAATTGCATTTATGCTGCAGTTTTACATTCCTCCTCTGCTGAAGGACACAGTCGATCATTCATTAGGTTTCTTGCATATTTCAGGTGAAATCTACCGCACTGTCGGCACTGTTACTTGCATAACTTATAATTAAATGATGCAAACTAATTTATTATGAATGCCGCATTCTTTAAAATATTTTAATAAATGGCAATTTGAATTATTTACTTCTGTTGCCTTTTCAATAAATTCATTCAAAATGTTGATGTGCCAGGCACATTGAATGACAACGGCTTCCAAAATCTTTGTTGTTATAAACTGTGTCAGTATTCGACAAAGAGAGCGTCTAGGTTTTTTCCAATAGCATTGACTTCTGTTGTTGATGGCTCATTACTTTTTTTCATGTACCCATGTTAAAAATGCTAATGAATGCTGCAACCACCTAAAAATACTATATTTATATATCTCAAAACCACTAATAATGAACTTTTACTGAGCAGTCATGACAAGTTACATTTAAAATTTCCTCTTCAACTTCATTAATTATTATCAGATGGCGTACTTTTACTTTTATTTTTATGTTCAGGCATATTTTGGCCTTTTGATTGTGCACAATAGTTCTCCAATTCTTTGGAGTTGAACATATCCAATAGCGGATTTGACATAATCCTGCCTTAGAACTAAAAGAAACAACAAAAGAAATGTTTATCAATCTAATACTATAATAAATAACCAACAAATAACTTACCGCATTACTTCCAACCTTTAATTTCAGCTGAATTGTAGCAGTCACTGCTTGTGGCCAACTATGACCATAAATAATCGACTTTTGGTAAATTATCGCTTTGAGCTTATTATGAAATCCTCTACCACATGTTTCTGCCATTGCAAATTAGAACAAATAATTTTTCAAATTTCAAACAAAAAAGACAACCAGAGTCGCACAAAGAATGTAAGCTGTAGGATCTTAATACGTCATACAACACCGGACCTCTTCGTGCAGAAACGGGAGGTTGATAATTTAAAATTCAATGGTTTTTAATTTCGCAAATAAATAATAATAAATGCTGTATTGCAATATTTCAAAATATATAATATGTTTTAATTTACGTAACATTCCACAAAAATAAATTTTTATGTAGAATAGTAATTGTTATTTTGTCTATTAAAAACCGTTTCCACACAAAGCAGTTGTTGCTTAAAGATCAAAGATTTGCCAAAGTTAGCGACAATTAAAAATAGAAATAAAGACGTTAATGGGTGACGTGGTTAACTGGTTATGCCTGATCACCTCCACATCTTGATCAGTCGGTTAACTACTATGGAAACACAACATTGACTCAATAAAAATTTTAAAAAGTCGTGTTTCTAAGAAGATTAACCGGCAGATGAAATTAACTGGAGGTGAAAAATTGACTTATACAAGAAGGAAGCAATTCCAAAAAGAATTTAATATTGTTGATACAAATCTCTTTTCCAACATCTAGTACTGTCCAAGATGCAATTCCGCACTGACCGATGATGATGAAGAAAACGAAGATTTTTTAGCTAACAATGTTAATTTTTTTGAAATGTACTTGTTATTGTTATTCGAGAAGTTTGAACAAAATTATCTCTATATTGTAATAAATTTATTTCATGTAAGGAAGCTCTGAAAATGTAGAGATGTTCACTATGTAGTATGAACTTGAAGCCTCATAAACGGCAAAGTAGTTCATTCAGGTGCGATTTTCTCAATATTAAGTAAAATAGACTTAATGGGTTTTTGCAGTAAGCACATGATATAAGTGCAATGCGACTAAATAATAATTGTATGACTCTGATCTACTGTAAAAGTTCGATTAGTTTTAAAAAATTCAAGTCTATGAAGATAAATTTATTACCACATATCTAAACTGATTAGAAATTATATATCACTGATTAGTATTTTTCAAAACTTTATTATAGACAATTTTATTAGAAATTATTATGTGGCGAACACATGTATAAGTTTATGGGTGGTTATTTTTTGGCATACCATAACTATTAATTGTTTGATTTAATTCATATTATATTAATTGACACTTTTCGATGGGCCCCTAGTTTGCACTCACTAGGTGTGTGGGATTTTATGTTGATTAGATCTAGTTCTTTATTCAGCCGAAGTTTCTCATGCATTCGTATAGCTTTTTCAAGACCCTAAAATGGCAGAGGGATAAAACAATTCATGTACATATAACCAATTTGGAATCCAGATTAATAGATACATACCAGAACTAATTTTAACATTTTTAACTATTAAACTGCATCGATTTGTCTTAACCTCGGAAACTATCTTGAGCTGTACTGTGCATTCAAATGCAATATTAAGTCGAGCACTTTGTATCACAGAGAAAATGAATTGTAATTATACGTGATTGTAGTCTGAATTTTGTATAGTTAACGTTATATTTCGTGTTCACGCTAAACACGTAGCAAAATACAAAAAAAGAAACCAATCTATTTTGTAGTAAATTCTGAATGAAGGTGTTAGAGGAGATGTTTTCTATTTACGTTGAGTTACAATGGTATTCGAAACTGTTATTAATAGTTTTTTTGTCTGGCAGTAGGAAAGGTAAGTTCGTTCAATATTTATCAACACATTTTCTATAAAATTTTATGTAAGTCTAGACATATGGGACTTGATAATAATAAACTCCTCATAATTATTTATAGTCCATACTAACAGCTTTATATTGTTAGATAAATTGTTTTTAATTTAATAAGGTGTAATTGACCTGTTGATTCTTTTAAATAGTTCATGCTCTTATTTAATTACCTCCTTGACACTGTTTGGGTATATAATGCAGTAGGGTCAAGTATTTAAATAAACTTAAGTATCTTTGAATCTATTCAAATCTCTATTTAGATTGGGAAATGGTTATTACAATTTTCATTGTTACAGTTATATCTATCATGTATATACAAATTTCAATCGATTTATACATTTTAGTCGTTATAGATTCATAAATCAAATTGACTGTAATTTCCGTCATGCGCCAATATGTAAAAAATCAACAGGTCACAATGTATCGGAAATAAAACGTTTTTTTCTTTTATTCAATGGGGAATTCTAAATTACAAAAGCGCTTTATAAATAACTGCAAATTGACGTTAACTCTAATTAAAATCGCATTATTTTTTTCCGTATATGATTTTTATTGTAAAATTAATTTTATTATTAAAAATATGTGCTTATTTTAGAATTTTTATAAATTATTAAAAGGAAAATTTTTGTATGTCCTAAAATACTTCAGTTATCGTGGATTCATTTTGAGTTTCTTAATGAAAATAAGACATTTTCTAGAATAGTAGATTTACGTTCATTTTCAATGAAGATGACAAAATAAATTGTTTCAAATTGCATGTAATTCATTACTAGTAATACGCCAATAATAGGAGGAGGACGGGGGTTGAGAGTAACATGGGGGTCGGAGAGGTTTCTATTATCCAACGTGAGAACAAAGATATGACAAATGTATATGAATATGAGAAAAAAGGCTACACCAAAAGGAAGGAGAGCGGGAGGTTGAGGTTTTAACAGGAGGTACAAAGAATTGAAAGAGAAGAAAAAGATACGAGGATGTATTGATATCTAGTTAGCCTAGACCAGTTCCTTGCATAAACAAAATATTGCGTTACCATAGCAACGAACAATAACTTATTAGAAGTGTCAGTGTAAAGTTTGACGTCAAAAAGTAAACCAGAGTCACGCAATAAATTAAATGAAAAAAGATGTCCACCGAAATTGTGAAAATCGAAAATTGGAGTATCGAGCCATCATCAAGTACCTGTATTTAAAAGGGTTAAGAGGTAAGCAGATTTACGAAGATATGCTTAATACCCTTGGTGATCAATGTCCTTCGTATGCGACCGTCAAAAATTGGAATGCAAGCTTCAAAAGAGGTAAATTTTCCATTGAAGATGATGACCGATCGGGAAGGCCAGTTTCTGTGTCAGTCCCCGAAAATATCGATGCAGTTCATGACATGATTTTATCAGACCGTCGAATTGGGCTAAAACGGATATCTGAAGCACTGAATATTTCATACGAACGCGTTCATCATATGGTTCACGTCAATTTGGACATGAGAAAAATTGCTGCAAAATGGATCCCCAAATGTTTGAATGTTGACCAAAAGCGTGCAAGGGTAGAAGCATCGCGTTCGATCTGTGCTCGATTTGAAAACGATGTAGACTTCTTAAACCGAATTGTTACTATGGATGAGACTTGGGTACATTTCTACGATCCAGAAACAAAGCAACAATCGATGGAATGGCGACACTCTGGTTCTCCAAGACCTAAGAAGTTTCGTGTCCAAAATCTGCTGGAAAAGTTCTTGCTTCAGTTTTTGGGATTGCCATGGAGTAATCATGATTGATTTTTGGATAAGGGTAGAACAATAACTGAGATTACTATTCGACATTACTGACCACTCTACGGGAAAATATTAAAGAGAAAAGACGCGGAAAGCTATCCAAAGGTGTTTTGTTTTTGCAGGACAACGCCCCTGCACACAAATCTCATGTTGCCATGCAAAAATTCGTGATTTAGGGTTTGAATTACTAGAACACCCCCTTATTCACCTGATTTGGCTCCGTCCGACTATCACCTCTTTCCTCAACTGAAAAAAAGTTTAAAAGGTCGTACATTTTCTTCCAACAAGGAGGTAATAGAAGCTGTGGAGGTCTGGTTTGCAGAGCAAGAAGAAACATTTTTTTGAAAGGTCTAGAGACGTTGCAGGTTCTGCTGTAATAAATGTATCCAATTAAGAGGAGAATATGTTGAGTAATAAAATATTTTGACATTGAAATTTTGTTTGGTTCTATAGTAGGCTAAGAATTTTTCAATATATCCTCGTACATTTAGAATAAAAAGTAATAGGATGGGTCAAGGGTAAAGTTTTTCCTCATTTTTTAAATATTATAAAATTGGTTTTCAATTTCTTCAACAATTATTATAAAAAAACACCCCCCTATTTTCCCTACACACACACAAAAAACTTATTTATTATTCTTTCTAATAAAAAATTAAACAAATTTCCCAACCCCAAACAAAGATTTGCATTTACAACACCCACAAAATTTAAATATTACTATTCTTTTCCTTTTCCTATCCCAATCTTTCCTCTTCCTCAAATGAAAAATATTAACCTAAATCTTAATATAAATAAAACTTAATTCAAATCCTTCACCATCTACACCTCAATTAAAACGAACACATACAACAAACTCAAAAAAAACAACAAACAACTGTAACGACAACTAGAATGGCATTGCAAATTGTTATCTAAGCGATAACTTTGAATGCATAATACACCTCGTGCCGATAAAGCTAAGTATTCTTTACAGTAGGATACACGCACGAAAGAACATCTGATGCGCATTTCTGCCTTATTATGAGCCTATCGTGCATGTTTTATTTGACTTTATAGTGTAGCGTTTGAATAATACAGAGTACTCTAACAAACAACATTCTTGGTCATTTACAAGTAAACTATGTGACAGTTAAGTAAATGATAAAACTATATTATTTGAATATGTTAAGAAAATTTAGAAACTTTCACTCTCTAACAATCAGCATAAAAAATTATTAAAAACGTTATTTTATTAAAACGTCAGGTACACATATATGTAAAACGATTGAAACAATTTTTTCTAATAAAAATAGCTTCCTGAAACGTCACTAAAATTGAAAAACTGAATAAGTTTGTTTAATTGTATATCTACCTGTATCTCCTAAAGATGGACTAAATATAAATAATGCTTTACCAGTTGATGCATATTTAAGCAAGACTTTATGGATTTTGAGTTCTTCTGACCGGTTAACTTTATGATTTGTTGCTCTGGGTATATCTGAGCTTTACCAATTGGGTTACAGCTGTGGATTAGAAGAATAATTTGTCACTTTTTTGTTGGTGGTATCAATTTCCATTATTTGAGCCATTTCCTTTGTCCATTTGAAAGAGTATTAACACCTACAAGGAGGTTTTCTATCATGATTCTAGTGCTTCCTAATTCTCCTATTCTCTGTTTTGTGTCAAGAAGAACCTATCGATTGTTACATACCCCCTACTCGTTTTACCATTAGTTTTAGAACAACGAACTGGACATAAATCGAGATCTAGAGTATTGCCTATTAGTCATTTGCTATCATTGTATTTAATTCGGATTTGTCAGTTTTTTGAAGTGATAAATACATGGATGCACCTTCATTACCATGGTATGCCAATTCTTTAGCTATAATGTTAAAAAAACTTTTTTTGAAGTTTTTCAGACATATTCTCGTCCCAAATCTTTTTGCAGTTTTTTACATTTTCCTAGTGTAAAAGCAGCAACACCAATCTTTCTTTTTTCTTGTATTTCCTGCAGTTGTTTTCTTTTACAATTGCTAGCTGCTATGGTTTTTTTGAATTCCATATCAGTAAACGAATTGAACTTGATATTATATTCATTGGAGAATTTTCTTGGAGAATCTTTGCAACGGAGTTCCATAATGTTTTGACAACGCGTTGTTTATATTCTTAACCCTCTTTCTTCTCATATTGCAAGCATAATTTCTTAATATTGATGCAATTTCTGTAATTGTAAAATCTCTGCGTTATTTTGATTCCCTTAAAGCGCAAAATTTGTGAAAAATAACATTAACCAAAAATTGCTTGAGTCATATGAATTATATTCTCGAACGGTATTGTCAATGCAATGCGACGTTTATATTATTGTCCCTCAAGTGCCTTCTCTTACAGGGGTAGAAACACTAAATTAATAGTGCAGAAAAAGCAGATCATATTTTTTAATTCTCTTTGAACTGATCTGACTTATTGGAAACGTCAATAATTGCAAAATAATAATATTCCTCTCAATCCAATAAATGTTCGAACTGTTTTCCGTCCATTTGCATACAATGGTAGAACCCAAGAATACTATAAACACTAAGGCCGCTATTCCCTTACATTTATTACTATTTAACACATCTGGGGTTTTTTACCTATAGAATAAATCAGATCAGTTTAAAGAAGCTTGTGGTAAAGAGAATAAAAAATGTGGTCTACACTGTTAACTTATTTTCTACTACACACTGTAAGTTGAGGTACAATAAAAAAAAAAAGTCGCATTCTTGACAATGGTGTGCTTAAAAATAAAGAACCATTTCACACATTTCTAAAATAAAATTGTTAAAGGGGTGCTTACCCTTCTGTGAGGGTTGTTATATTCTATATTCTAATTTATAATAAAACGACTCACTGATTATATGTATTTAATAAGAACAACTAAAAGTATATTATATTTTAACTACGTGTGCGCGTATCTTAACCCAAACCGGAAGTGTCCCTCTTCATGACAATGTTAGTGGGGAATTATTGTCGCCACACGTAACATCTCCCATTTTTTAAAAACTAATCTTAAATTTACATTTTTAAATTACATAATCAATTCAATCATTACATTACACAACATTACTTTACATTATAAAATCTTTGAAACGTTCTGGCAATCTAATTGGTCTTTTAGGTCTAACATTACTAACAAAATCATTGTTATTAATGAAGGTGTTGCTAGTACTTGGATCTTGTACTTTCTCAACACTTTCATAATTTACATGTTTTACAGGCTCCGTTGTTGTTGCCATATCATTGCTATCTTTATTTTCTACACTGATTAACCTTTCATTCTCATCTTTCATTCCTCTTTCCCAATAATCGTTTTCTAAGTACTGTTCTAATAATTTCTGCTGCATTGGTTTTTTATGCTCGTTTGTTAATTTGCATTTTCGAAGAATCGTCTATTACGAATTAATTCTCTGTGAGTTTGTAATTAAATACTTTTTATGTACCTAGGTCGTGGATCAATTGCAATAATCTTTCCAGGTTCCCATTGTTTGAGTGTATAATTTTGAATCATTACTTCATCATTGATCTGAAATTTTGATCGAACTTGACTTGTACGATCGTAGTATTGTTTTGTTTAATTTGTCTAGTTTTAAGAAATTTTTATAGTTTTGATATCTGTTTGTAGGTGTTAATAATTTATTGTTAGTAGGTAATTTTCCCAATATTCTTCTACCGGATAAAAGCTGCGCTGGAGATGGTTTGTTATAACCTAATGGAGTATTTCGGTATTCTAATAAAGTTAAATATAGGTCTTTGTTGTCATTACATGCTTTTTTAAACAAATTTTTTATATTTTGTACTTGTCGTTCAATAAAACCGTTTGATTGCGGATACCTTGGTGAACTAGTTTTATGCATTATTTGCCAGTCAGACACAAATTGAACAAAATTATGAGATGTAAATTGGGGACCATTATCACTATACAAAATGTGAGGTTTTCCATGTCTAGAGAAAATCATTTTAAACATTCTATAATTTTTCACTTGTAGTATTATGATTACAACATATAACCTCCGGATATTTAGAATAATTATCAACCACAAGTAAGTATTGTTTATTTTAAATTCGAATAGGTCTGTACTCACACATTCCCATGGTTTTGATGGTAATTGTCTATTTATTAACGGTTCATTTTGATTACTATGTTTATAAGTTAAACATGAGTGACACGATTTAATTTTATTGGTAATTTCTTTAATATAATTTGTCCAAAAACATGTTCTCGCGCTCTGCTAATAGTTTTCAATTCCATGTGTATATACTGTACCTTATTGTAAATCTCTTGACTCATACTTTTTGGTATCACAAATTGATTACCTAACATTATGACTCATTAACAATACCTAAACCTATACTTAAAGTATTGCCTAATATATTCGGGTAAATCGTTTTTATTTTTCGACCAGCCTTTTTTAATGTAAATTTCAGTTTCATTTTTTGGAGAATTTTGAAAAAATCATTACTAATACGGTTAGTACTTTCGATTAAACCAATTTGGGATTCTATTTCACTTTCAATTATTTCAAATTTTTTATCGTCTTGACTGAACCTTAATAACGCGTCTGCTAAGTATATTTGTTTTCCTGGTTTATATTTAACTAACAAATCATACGGTTAAAGGAAAGGAACACCAACTGCAGCGTCTATTTAACCAACAGAAAAACTCCAAAAACTGCACCAAAAAGTTTTTGGTTTTTGTGCAGTTTTTGGTGTTTTCGTTGGTTAAATCATACGGTTGTAAACTTATGCGCATTCTTTGCAATCTTAATGGACAACTATCTAAAGTTTTTGAAAAATATTTTCAAGCGGTTTATGATCCGATTCAACAACAAATTTTTTACCGTGATGGAACTTTTGACAACCAAATGTGATTGCCAGCATTTCTTTCTGTGCATCTGTGCATAACCCTTTTGTGTTTCATTTAAACTTTTTGACGCATAAGCAATTGGTAAACTGTCTTGCAACAAAACAGCTCCTACACCATCCTTCGAGCTACCCACCGATAACACTATATCCTTGTTTTCATCATAATATCTTAACGCGGGACTATTTATTAATAATTTTTTAATTGTATTAAATTCATTTTCATGAATTGGAAGCCATAACCATTGTACGTTTTTCTTTAATAACAATCTAAGATTAATAGTTTTCTGTGACAAATTTGGAATAAATTTACCAATGTAATCATCCCTAGCAGTCTACTGAGATCTTTTTTATTTTTCGGAATTTCAATTTTATTGATAGCCTCTACTTTACCAGAATCTATCTGAATACCGTTACCGTTTAAAATGTGACCTACGTACTTAATTTCTGTTACTAAAAACTTACATTTTTCTTTGTTAAATTTTATTCCTTTCTCCGCTGCAATTTCTAGTACATGATTTATAATTTTATTATGCTCCTCAATTGTAGATGCAAAAATGAGTAAATCGTCAATATATACTTTGACCCTAGGTATTTTATTAAATATTTCTAAAAATATTCGATGAAATATTTCTGGGGGAATTAGATAACCCACATGGTAATCTAGTAAAACGGTATCTGCCAAAAGGAGTGACAAATGTGGTTAATTTAGAAGCTTTTTCTGTTAATTGGATTTGCCAAAATCGTTTATTTGCATCTAGAACCGAGAAGTACTTTGCACCATTTATCTGGTTTGTTATTTCATCAAACGTCGGTAGCTGATAATGTTCCCTACACAAACTTTATTTAAATTTTGTGGATCAAAAGCATATTCTTATTTGGTTATTTGACTTTTCAACTATTACTATGGGGTTAATGAATTCAGTAGGTTCTGTAATTTTTACAATAATTTCGTGTTTAATCATTCGGTCTAATTCATTTTTTAATGGTGACAATAAGCTAAATGGAATTTTTCTACACGGTGAAATTATCGGAACATAACCTTTTCTTAACCGAAAATCAACTGAGTACAATTTATCTTACCAACACCTTTAAACAAGAACTGATATTTTTCAATAATCTCTTTACAATTGTGAGTCATACTATTCACCGTACAAATCTCATTTGTATAATTTCTTATTAGAATATTTAAATTTTGAATGGTTTGCAATCCAATTAACGTTTAATTGCTTACCTTCAAAATTTCTTGCCTGAATATTAGTTGAGTTTAGATTAACGTTTGCATCAGGGAATTGTAAGATCATGTACTCAGGAATTACATTAATTTTTGCACCTGTATCAATTTTACACTTCAGCATCTGGTTAACATCATTTAGTTTAACGTTTATGAACCAGTCATCCTGCAATTTAAATGAATTTATATGATCTCACTGCTTAGGTTCCCATACTTTTTTTTCTCATAGACCACTTTAAACATTTTGCTGGATCTGGTGGACCCCCTGCAGCTATTACATTTACTAACTTACTTCCAAAACCCGAAAAAAGTATATGTCTATGTAAATCTGTGTTGTGGCTATTTTTCAATCAACTATGAGTTGAAAGTTTTCGAAAAAAGGTGAGAATTTATATTGCTTTGATTATGCTGTGAGTATTGTCATTCAAGCTAAGTTTCAAAGCCAGTCTAAAAACGTCGTCATCCAACAGTTGGATTCCTACTTTACTTTTTGTATTCTAAGATTGACTCACAGTACAAGAAACCAATAATCTCCCACTTCGGAGTGGTAAAAGTAAAAATAAATATTTTCTTGTTTTGTAGCTATTTATTCAAACACAAAAATTACTACACTTTTAATTATGTTGTTATAACAGTCTTAGTAGAATCAAAATTTAACATCAAAACTAATAATGATTATTATTTTAAACAGTCGCAATATAATCAAAACTTTGATTATATTGCGACTGTTTTTAAAATAATAATCATTGTTTGATGTTAATCTTTATCTCAGATTACCATTGTAATCTGAGATAAAAGTTATAATTTTAATGGGAGGGATGTACTTGGTGAATTGACAGCAAATTATCAATATTTGGCTTGAGTTTAGTTAAGTATAACCGTAAATCTCCTCGCTCTGTAATATTTAATCTGCTCCGTTTTTGTCAACAAGTTTGTTACGGCACTAAAACTGCGTTCGACAAGATATGACGAAGGAAACGCTATGAGAAATTTTTGCACAATTCCCCACAGTCCTGGATATTTTTCAGGTATTTGTGCCTGCAGCCAAAATGATTGATACCCTCTTTTGAATGCTACTTTGAGCTCCTCATTAGTGCTAAGCTCGAGTAGCTCTTCTTGCAGTACCACATTTTCCACTTCAGTTTCATCATATGGATTTATTATCCATGGTGGTATATCCATCGACAGAATGTCTTCAAATCTGATTTTAAAATCATCATACAGGGCAATCAAATGTTGAACATACGTCTGAATATCTTCGTCGAGGCATTCTACCTGCGATAAATTTGGAAACTGGGAAAATTCACGTCGACCAATATTTTGCTTCATAAGTTTCAGTTTACCAAGAAAAGCTGAAATTTCACTCTTTGTTTTTATCAAATTGAGGCTGTCCCCTTGTAACTGTAGGTTGAGGTCATTGAATTTTTTGAACAAATCTGTCAAATACGCAATGTCTGCTTTGAAATTCATGAGGTTTTCTTTAAAACAGGATCTTTAGTGTTCAGAAACTCTAAAACAGAGTCGAAAAGCAAATAGAATCTTGATAGACATGCACCTTTCGACAACCAGCGTACTTCGGTATGTAGCAGCAATCGTTGGAAGTCCTCATCATTTTCTTCGCACAACTGTGCAAATAAGCGCGTATTTAATGCATTGCTTCTTATTTTGTTAACTGCATTAATCACAAATTGAAGCGCTTGGTGCAATCTATCACTCAATTTTTTGCTACTAGATGTTGTCGGTGGATGACACAGTGAATTGCAATTACCTCTGGTATAATCCTTTTAAGATGACTTATAAACCCACGATATCGCCCGACCATGGCAGGAGCTCCATCTGTTGCCACCGAAATAATGTTTGTGAATGCAATTGATTTTTCCGTAAAAAATCATTCAGAACATTAAAAATTGATTCACCTTTAGTGTCAGTCTTCAAAGTTTTCGCGAATAGTAACTCTTCAAACATTTGTTCGCCTTTGATAAATCGAACATATGCCAATAATAATGCTTCATTGCCAGGTAAAGTTGACTCGTCCAGTTGAATAGAAAAATGAGTTGTTTGCAGATAATTACACAAGAAACTTTCAACATCAGAGCTCATTTCATCAATACGTCTTTGTACAGTGTTGTTACTCAAAGGAATTCTTTTAAGTATGTCAAATGAAGATTTGTGCAGGACAGTTTTAAGACCTCTTCAACAGCAGGCAAAATTAACTCCTCTCCAATGGTATGCGGTTTCCCAGATTTTGCTATAAGTAATGAGATATTGTAAGATGCCCGCAAGCCATCGTCGTTGCTTTCAGACGTTGAAGCGAACATACTATGCACGGTGGGTCTCTTTTCATACTTTTCCTTCAATGTTTGGAAATATTTCAAATCCTTACCTATTTTGTCAGGATGACACCTTCTTAGATGATCTTCCAGCTTCGATGGTTTCATAGAGTCATTGCTCAAGACTTTGTTGCATAAAAGACACATGGGCAATCGCTTGTCTGTATTTGATGGAAGAAAACCAAATTTCAAATATTCAACACTGTACTGTCGACACTTCTTCTTAGATTCAGCCATGTTTCGTATCAATTACTTACCTGTAAATATGAAAAAAATGTTTGTTAAGTAATCTTAAAATGATTTAACAAACATAATAGAAGTAACTTTTAAGATACAAGTTGCTAACAAATAGATAGGTAGGTACTTACTTTTCCAACACTGGCAAACAATAATATCAATTCACTTTAATTTTCAAAAGTCTGAAAACTACTTCCGTCACTGGTGAACACTTATATAGGTACACTTTCTTTTTGAAATTCCGGAAACAACTGAGTAATGTTTATCATTCGCATTCGTATTTATATTAAAGAAAAATCCAACAAGTTCATGCAAGTTCAGACACGACTTTAACTAGGCGGGCGGGCGGCGCGGCATCGGCGAGTCTTGACACGCTCTTTCTGAATATGGAATATGCAAGTTCTTACAAAAACAATTGCTGAGCTTCTTATAATATTGTCTTCCTATATTCATAGGAGAAGTCAAGCTTCTTATAATATTGTCTGCCTATATATATTATTGTCTCCCTTATTCATAGGAGAAGTCAAGTCGGGTCACCTAATACATTTTTATAGACCCCCGTTAACGAGTTGTGGACCCCCATTTTTTTCCACGCAAGCGTAGACCCCTATCGGGCTCCCGTGGACCCCTGGGGGTCCACCTGGACCACTTTGGGAATCTTAACGTACCTGAAACAGAATCATCGCCCTCTATATTCACATTATTTATTTGATTTTTAGTAAATTTGGATAAATAACATTTGGCAAAATGATTTTGTTTTTGCATATCATACATACGTGATCATACGCAGAGCAATTCTTGTATGGATGGTTACTACCGCATTTTCGACAGCTATAATTGTGTTAGTAGTTAGCTATCCATATCTTGATTTGTTGCTTGTGTGATTGTTCCGATGTTGGTGTTTCTGGTGATACCATTTCTTTGATAACGGTTGATTCGTACTTGTGTTGCCGTTGGTTCCCGCTCGAACTCCAACTTTTCGATTTTACTCCCTGCTGAGTCTTTTGCACTATCTCTTTAATATGAACTTCGGCAATGTTCGGCCATTTTACAAATTTCCAATGGCTTATCATTAGTTTCACGTCGTAATCTATCTCTGATTTTTCATTATACACGCACATACAATTCGACCAGTTATCAAGTCATCCCGCATGATACCGAATTCACAATTACTAGCTATTTTTTTAAGCTCATTAAAAAACTGTTCAATGCTTTCACCTCTTATCTGAGTTCTTGTATTAAATTTATGTCTTTCCACACTTTTGTTACTTTTAGGTGTGAAAAAATTTTCAAATTTTTGTTTAACTACTTTATAATTAGTTTTTTTCGGCTCCACCTTTAAAATCAAAATTTTCGTAGATTTCAATTGCCTGTTCTCCAATGCCATTTAATAAACAAGCTGTAAACACATTACTTGCATTGCGTTCTTTGGTTCCTGTTGCAATCAGGTACAGCTCGAACGATTTCACAAACTTTTTCCATGCTGCACCTAGATCTCCATCCATGGCCATCGGCGCCGGTTGATTAAAATTTTCCATTTTAACTATTTTTTAGGTCTTATTTAACACACACTTATTAATTCTTCGTGTATTTTTCAGTTTTTTTACCACTTAACAATTAATTTTATTTAACTTCTATACAGGTTTTACTTCACAACCATATGTTGGAACCACTAATTAATTTATTTACTTAACTGGAGTATTTTTGTTCTTAATTATGACTGCGCCATGTTATATTCTATAATTCTAATTTTACAATAAAACGACTCACTGATTGTATGTATTTAATAAGAACAACTGAAAGTATATTATATTTTAACTACGTGTGCGCGTACCTTAACCCAAACCGGAAGTGTCTCTCTTCATGACAATGTTAGTGGGGAATCATTGTCGCCACACGTAACAAGGGTTAATGTTAGAGATTGAATTTTCTTCAGTAATGATCTAAGTTTCTAACAAATAACACTCGGGTCCGAATTCTCTACTAAGGTTTTTAATGGAGTGACGACCTTTATCCGGGGGGTGATTATCATAGTATTCTAGTCCCTTTTCCTATTTAAAAATAGTATATTATGATACGAGTTTTATAAGAAGCATTTTGCACGCACGGATAAAGGAGTAAGTGCGACAAAATGCCTTATAAACGAGTATCATACAATATTTTCTTCTATTTTGCGCCTCTTTACAAAATAAATAAATATATTTTGAAATAAAAATTCATGTCGATATTTTTAATTTTGAGGTTGGCAATACTGTCAGATTATGAAACTTTGAATGTAAATTTATACAGTATTTAAAATTCCACCAGAAATTAACGATATTGCGTTTAAACAACTAAGCATTTCTTATAATTGGGTTGCCATAAGTTCATTCAAGTGAAATAAAAGCATCCCACCCTGTGAACAGCCCAATTAGGATTAACATCATGGGAAGAGTTTCAAAAGATATCGCCAAATACTTGAAATTGCCCAACCCTGAACTTTTCACTGGGCACTGTTTTAAGAGAACCAGTGCCACACACTTGGCAGATGGGGGTGATTTACTAACAATTAAGCGTCACGGGGATGGAAATACTCTGCGGTTGCAGAAAGTTATGTTGACGCGTCTTTGAAAACAAACTTCAAGTTTCTCAAATGCTTTCATCAGAGCCCACCAATAGTAACCTGCCTGGATGTTCCTCCTCTGCTTCCAACGATTGTCACACCACTCCTATTAATAATTTTCAACAAAATATTGTAACAAGTCATAATATTTTACCTGGTCCCGGATTTAACATTATTCCGCATTCTCAAATGCTTTCATCGGAGCCCACCAATATTAACTTGCCCGGATGTTCCTCGGCTTCCAACGACTGTCACACAGCCCTAATATAAATAATTCTCAGCACAATATCGTATCGACCCATAATCTTTTACCTGGTGCCGGTGTTAACACTAATCCTCAGCAAAACTCCAATGTAACTATTAATATTTAGAATAATTGTACATTTTCATCACATAATTAAAGTAAATCGTTTTGTTTGTTTACTTGTACTTATTAATAAATAATCGACCAAGAAAAAATCAAGGTTAGGTAAACTGTACGTAGATTTCTGACATTCAGTGTTAGTGTTACCAACATTAAAAAATATAAGTACACCAGCGCTATAAACGCACTCGAATTTCTATTAACGCACCGCTTTGAGTGCGGTTATAGCTTTGTAAACGACGCGAAATAGAAAAAATAATAATTTAAACTAAACATGGTTAGTCAAGGAAATTTGACAAAATGGTAAATGAAAATCGGGGAACAGTCGGCGAAATTTTCTTATTTTTCATTTAAAGTTTAAAATTCCACACAGCAATGTTGTTTTCTTTATAAGCACTTTAGCTATATGCATATCTCAAGGTTTTCTGAGTACAAACAAAAAATTCAATGTATTTCATTCTAAAAATCTTTCGTTATGGGACAATTTCAAAATCGAATTTTAACATCATCACTATGTCAAGGCTATATCTGAAAAATTCAGAAAATCCATTTTTTCTCAATTAAATATTTTATTAATTCAACGTATTTATAAAGACCAAACAGTATAAAAATTTTACTGCAATTTCTGTGATAGGTAGGTTTTTATATTAACAGAAAATAAAAAAGTAACACGATTATTAACATTTTGTTATAATTTTGTTTTAATTGAAATTAAATCTTCTGGATACGTCTCCTGATTTTCATTATAAGTCGTTTACGTCACATATGCCATCATAAATTTAAATTTTTTTGTTTTATATACACATGTACACGTACACAGCATTAGTTTTATCCCACGCTGAGGCTTGAAGTTGTAATAAAGTGTTACATTTTATGGAAATCCCTACTTTATTGTTGGTTTACTTTTGCAAGGGATTTTTAAGTTAGTAAATAGATTATTTAAATTCTTTTGGCAAAAGCTATGGACTTTTTATACATTATTGATTATGGACTAGAACAAAAGCTATCATTAACATTACGCGTTTTTTTTCAACATTGCTTTAGACAAAAAAGTTATAATAAGCTGTTTCCTCAAAAAAGAATATACTAACTTTTACTTATCTCTAAACGAAGGAATTTAATCAGAAATTTTTAAAAGGTCAGCTTTTCAAGATTATTAAAACGCAAAATATGAGAAAAACATTTTGTTTATATAAGAAGTTATGAAAGACTTGCCGATGTATATGTTCACTAATTTATAATCCCTGAAACTGAAGTTTGAATTCTTTTTCGATGTCTTTGTTATCTTGCATCATTACTATCATTTGCAACAACGTAAACTACTAGTATTACTTTTTCTGTCATTGAAAGACTCAATTAATTTGGTTGTAATTTAGGTTTTCACTTTAATAAGTTTTCAATACATTAAAATCACCCTTTTAAAAGGAGTTTCAAAAGAGGAATCGTGCTAAGATCGTAAACTTTATATAGAACCATATATAGAAACCTCGAGGGATTTTTCAACGTTGAACCAGAATGCGAATCTTTGTATAACTGCTATTATTTTAAAATTCAGAACAACATGTTAAGATATTTTCTATTTGATGATTTTTATGATAATTCATATAGGTATAGATTCTACATATAAATGTTGAAAATACGTCGATTCGTTACATAAACTTTAAATTGCACGTCGAACTTTTGTTTTAGATTTGGTGCTGTAAGCTGTGTTAATGTAGTTTTCAACAACTTTTTTACGTAGTCTGTATTGTTTGATTTTCAGGTATTTGAAAATTTTTAGTACAAAACTATCTCAGGGGCTTTTTTCTGTTAGTGTTTTATATGAAAATAACATTCTAAAATTTGACAAATTGCAAACATCTTTCAATGCTTTTCAAAAGTGTTCCTTTTATTAAAAGTTTTCTAAGAAAATACATCTTTAAAGATTGTGAAATGTGTGCGATCACATGTAGATTGATCAATTTATTGCGTTTTAGATTTTACTAAAGACATTTTCAAGAAAACCCGCCTACTGTTTTATGTTCTGAAAGCTCACTGCTAACTTTTTCGTAATGATTCAGCAGTTATTTTCTATATCGTAAAAGTTAACGATTGAACGAAAAACTTTTAACTTACAAAAAATGTTGGTTATTGTCAATTAATAAACGTTAAAATAAAAATGTGGCCAATTCTTGCAAAGTGCAACTAACACACGTTAATAATTAATGATTAATCCATGTTAAATGGAATTTATATAATTTATAAACTTACTTATATTTAAAATACATACACTATAAAATTCCGTTTCGAACCATGGTTTAAAAATACATAAAAAACAGTTTTTCTATAAATAATAAAGTGTTTTATTTGTAGTATTTGCACAAACACAAATCTATTTCTGATGTTCTTTCATGTGTGTTAATAGTATTGAAGTCCATTATTTGTTTTTATTTTTGAATTGTTTATTAATTTATGCTAAATTATGCCGCACAAATTAGTATATTTATTTCGGTCTTTTGAACTTTATTGATTATTGATGCTTTTATTATTCAATTTCTTTTGTTTCAGAATTTGAATATTGTATGAATGGCACCATTCAGTTTACATTGAAACATAAAAATATTTTATGTATTTTATTGAATCTAAAATTTTTGTAAACATTTATACAGCATTTTAACTGCGCAAATATCCAATATCCAATGAAAAAAAAGTTTTGTTTGTCAATTTTGATTAAAATAGTTATTTTTGTATTAAAGGTGCAAAGCATAGGTTTTTTGAGTTTGAGGAAATTACATTCGAAACTCAAAAACCGCTTTGTGTCCGTAATGCAAACAATCACAGAGTTTAATTACAAATTTAACGTTAAATTCCATTTACGGCCAAGAGAGGGCGCTACGGTTTTCTCTCGTCTTTCATTAGGATCAGGATTAAGATAAAGAGTTCTGTCAAAATTTATAATTAATTAACCGAATTTGTCTCGATTTTTGGGACCACGACGGGAATGTTGAAGTGCGAAAATCTTTTTTAGACGGCTTGTCACGAAAGTGACACATATCAAAGTAGCAACCTGAGATCGAAACTTCAAAATATCACTGACCAGTGTGGAAATAATTCATATCATTCACGGTGCATGATATGAATTCGGCCAATGGATGAAGTCCTATTCCGATCGTCAATTTTCTAGTTTTATAGTTTATACACAAATTCGGATTATTAAGATTTAAATAATTGTGCACAATTATTATCTGAATGAAATCTTTATTAATAGAACTAGAAAGTTACATTATTAAATGTGCAGTTCTTAAAATGTATTACTTTTTTATTTGAATTTTTGCTAAATTTGATGATTTTACAATTGTTGAAGAAGTTGTCATGATGGATGATTCTGCTTCATTGTTCAAGTTATCGGTAATTGGATTAGTTTCTGACGAGGTTTCTGACGAATTTTCTGACGAATTTTTAACGGCCGAAGTGATGGTTTTAGCAACTTTCATTTTGTGCTCAATAGACTCTGCTATGTAACCTTCCGCCACTGATGAAGAATCCCATCCATCGTGGCGTTTCAGATCTTCAATCGTAGCACCTGCAGGTGGAAGATGATCGCCTCATACAGTGGCTCGTGTAAGATGCGGGTTCCTCTAAACCAAGGTAGGTAGCAATCAATTTTGGGATGCTACCTATCTTGTTGATTCTGTTTAGTGCATTTAGCTTGCTGATAATTCAAAAAAAGCGACGTTCAGACGTATTTGGTAGTCGAAGAGCAGCATATTTGCGATAGATACCGTAAAACTCATCAACTGTCGTGAAAACACGATCCTTTTTAATTTTTGTGTCACCTAATTGTACAATTACGGCCGAACCGACATCAGTTAAATCGTCAATTTTTAATTGGACCAATTCGTTCCTTCGCATGGCTCCACTAATTCCGAACACCAAAATTACCTAAAATTGAAACTTCAATTGATGAAGGGTTTTTGTTTATAGGGATGTACTTACTTTCTGTAACAAATATTTGCCGTCTGGGGCTTCTTTAATGAATTTATTAACTTCTTCATCAGTTAAAATTCTCGATTTTTTCGGTTTGTATCCTTCCGACATTCTTTTTCGAAAGACTTTCAATTTAGGATATCTTCATCATTATCCATATTTCAGAGTTTACAGATCACGATCAATATTTTATCGTTTACAGTTTTGAGGAGATAACACACTTTTTAGAAATTCAGAAATTCACAGCGAGAATAAGAAACAATTTAAAATAATAAAGAACATGACCATAGCAACGGTTTAAGGTATCCAGATTATAATAGAATTTGTCTCTGATAGAATTGGAAATTAATGATTAGTTTCAGTTATGTTGTTCAAACCGTCTAAAAAATATTGTTCCTAACTCGTACGAAAGTGCAAATATCGTGCAAGTGTCTATAGAGACACGAGTGCAGAGCGAAGCGGAGCACGAGTAAATTTTGACACTCGGTAGGAAAATATCTATTTAGGCTCTAGTTACAAAAATATTTTTTTCTACGACATACTTAGAAAACAGACGTTTCTTCTCTAGAAATAGTAAAGAAAATTGTTTTTCTCTCATTGGCGAGGAAAAAATGTCATGTTGCAAGAATGTCGCTTGTACTTAATTAAACAATTTAATTTTGTTACACAAATAACTGTTATTATTCAGTC
The DNA here is from genome assembly GCA_030710515.1 of Abscondita cerata. Lineage (NCBI taxonomy): Eukaryota > Metazoa > Arthropoda > Insecta > Coleoptera > Lampyridae > Abscondita > Abscondita cerata. Next base: position 47,315 of record JALBCR010000734.1, read on the forward strand.
AATTTTGTTTAATTTAGTATCTTATATTTCGATTTTTAAACATGGTTACTCTACATTTATTGGTTAGAATTACGCAGCTAGCAACGTTGCGCTAAGACAGGTTGAGAGCTTACCGAGACCACAAAATAAATAGGCTGTAACCCTCCAATTGTTGACTTTTGCTTTTACGTACGAAATTGTGAAGAAATCCTGTAACAATATGTTATGTTTTCAATTAATAGTTTTTCTTTCATTTGGATTGGTTGGTTGGTTTTTTAGGAAATGTCGTGGAAAAAAGGTTGTCTAACACATGAAGAAAGCCTTTTTCCACTCTCACGAGCTCGAGTGGAAAAAAGAATCGCTTTCCTCACTTGTTGGACAAATTACTATTTTTCACAGTAAAAAAAAACTTTTTTTAACTAGTGCGTAAAAGGATCTTAAACTAATACAATTTACGGCCAAGATAGAGTGCTACGGTCTTCTCTCTATTCACTAAGGGGCGGGGTTAAGATAAAGGGTTCTGTCAAAATTTAAAATTAATTAACGGAATTCGCCCCGATATTCGGGACCACGACGGAAATGTTGAATCGAGAGGATCATTTTACGCTGTAGTTAAAAAGATTTTTTACAGTGAAAAAATGTTTTTTCACGGTTAAAATAGAGCATACCTTGCACACTAAGATTAATCTTTTGACAAAGAAAAATAATTTTTACTGACAGCTGTCAGCATTATCAGTTTAATTTCTAAAGTAGTGGGTGAACAACTCTTAAAATTTTAAATAAAATAAAAAATAAAAAAAATTTTAATACTTTTAAAGGGAATAAATTTTCCTTTTAAGTGACCCCACAAAAAAATCTAATGGAGTCATCTAGTGATCATGTAGGCTATGACAAGGTATTGTCGAACTGTTTTCTGTAGGTGTTCTTCTCTGGATGGTGTTGAGTAAATAAATTAACGGTTACATTTGCGCACCTATTGTTTTTCAAAAAAAGGGCAAAAAGTTCAACCCTCTTAGCTATTGAGTAAACCATTTTCAACCTTAAAAACTGATGGCTGTAAAACACCCTCTAATTAGAAATGTTGAAAGTCGTCAGTAAAAATAACCTTTTTAATCAAAGCTTTTTTTTATTGTTTATTTCTACATGACTTAATTTTCCTCTCTTCGTGTTTGTACAATTAAAACTTGGGGTGGGTTCTTAAAGATGTATGAACTGAAGAACTGTCAATTGCCAGGAAAGAGTTTTTCATTAGACAAACCAAATTTACTCGGTAAAGTACAAACCTGTTGTGCAGTCTAGAGAAAAAAATGTGAAATTGTGAAGTGGCAGATGAAGTATCTAAAAAGATTTGGGAAAATCACATTTATTAATTATTACTCAACACGGAATAAAAAAAAGTAACACAGTTTATAATCACAAATAACTCAGACATAATCAAAATCTAATTCAAAACTTATCGACAATGTTTTGTCTATAGCGTTTGGATTAGATGGATAAATGCCAGTTGCAGCAAAACCAGTATTTTGGGGCATAACTGTCTTGTCCTAGGCAAATGAGGAACTTTCACCAAATCTTATAGTTCGATCTTTGTAACAGGTCCCGTGCAGTAGTACTTGTTCGTTTCATTTCACAAGTCAAAATATCCCAAGAGCCTCCACTTTCGACAATAGAAGTATACAGGGGGTTTCCAAACTTATATTTAGGAGGTGATTCCTTATCGAAAATTTAATGGACTTTCCCATCAAAGTTCATTCCTTACTTAGTTGCACTTCACTGGAGAAACTAAAATACAAAATACTGTTACTGTATAGAGCGTGTACAGGGTGATCACAATTGGTCCGTGACATGTCATGATCTCGATTTTTGAGAAATATTTAATGGCAAAGTTGCATGACGTTATCTTCACTACCACCCGAGATACAGGGCGTTCTTAAATTTTCCGTCATGTTGAAAATTGTTTATAACTTTTTTTGTAAAAGGAATATTCAAACTCCATGAGCACATTTTTAGGCATTTTGTTAAGAGCAATGCAGTGATACAATCAGATTTTTGTCTATAATCAATTATTTGACAAGAAATAAATAATATTTTTTTTAATGGAAGTCATAGTCGACTATGATTTTAGTAAAATACTCTTTTTTAGCCCTTTTCAAAAATATAAAGTTGTCGGTATTTATTTCCAAAAATGACGGAGTTATTGATAGTTTTATCTTTACATCGAAGCGGGTTTGTAAGATTGAACTGTTGAGTTCTTTACTCAATTGTTTATTAGTTTTTATATTATTTTATAGCTTAATACCATATCATGTATTTAAAAGTCAAACCAAGTTCATTTATTTAGAGTTTCAACAAAGATAATATAGAACAAAACGCAAAACTCAAGTAAGGAGATATTCACCGAAGGTGTTCAAATTGAACACCTCCTTGTTCAATACACACTAAGCATCTTCTAGCTTTTACAGCTATGTTTTAATCCAACTGGTCTAATTTGTTCAAAAGCTTGCCTATCTGAATAGCTCTTCTCTTAAATATCAGTTCCTTTAATCTCCCCATAAATAGAAATCTAGGGAGTTAGATCACATGATCTAGCAGGCCAAGGTATGGGACCCTAGTGCCAATCCATTTATGTCCAAACTCTTGGTTTAAAAGATCGGTTGTAACTCTGGCGTTGTGTGGAGGACAACCGTCTTGTTGATAATAAATATTACTAGCAATAGCTAATGGCATATGTTCTAGAAACTGAACAATATGCCATCATAAAAGTAGGGCCCCAAAAATCGTCCTACCCATCCACACCGACCTTGGCGGTTTTGTAGAAGAATTACATGTAAATTTTCAGTGTACCAATGGTAAGAATTATACCTATTAAATTTCCGGAAGTATCCACTCTGGCTTCGTCAGTCCAAATAACATGTAATGGAAAACTTTTATCATATCTGCATTTTTCAATAGTGAGACAATTCTAGTCGTGCAGGAAGGTGACGTTCCAAAATAGCCTGAACTTTTTGAAAATGGAAAGGGTATAAGTTTTCCTAATTAAGTTTCTCGACCACAAAAACCCCCGTGTTCTAAATTTCAGGGCCGTATTCAAATTTGTTCGCAAAATATCCCCAAAAAACCGAGGAAAATAAAAAATTTTTAACACCCTGTAGGTGGTGAACGAAGCGTTTCCGGACTTGGGTTTATATGAACTTTTTTTCTTATTTTTGGTTCTAGAATCACTACGCGAAATTTGTCCGTAGAGTTACTGGACACCCCGTATACCGCAGTATATACTTCATACTGCTTACTAACAGACACATAAGAAACAAGGGTAGACGTACGTTTTCAAAATCTTAATCCGTACGTATTTCAGCGATGAATTATAAGCCACCTCTCGCAATTATTACATACAAGCATTGCCTGTAGATTAGATCAGATTGCATTTGTTCGCTTTGAAATAAAATTAATTATTTAAAGTAACATGATTTGCTACTTATTTTTATGTTATGGGTCCTTAATAATAGTGAATCTAATTGAATTTGTAATACGTTATGTAACACAAAGTTTGATTACGCATTGTGCAATTAGAAAAGAGATTTCTACCGACTATGGACTTAATTATGTAAATGCCGGACCCTTTATTGTCTATTTTCTTTTCTATCCGTCCTTCTCATAAACTATAGCAAGAAATTCTGACTAAATACGAAATTAGAAAAATATTGCTTTTTGTATTAAGAAGTAATGCATTTTTTTAATTGTAAACATCGATTTAGTTGTTGATAAAAAATAACTTTATTCGATCCACCTTTTTCATATATTTTTTTAATTAAAAACACGGTCCGAGTTTTACCTACTATCACGAACCCCGAGAAATATCAGGCTTGTCTTTCTCTGCAGGTATCAACGTTTTAATTAAAAATTTTTGCTACGTACTTTAGTTGAAATTACAATGTAGCATTATGTTCTGACAATGTAACTGAACGAGGGGATGAGAAGATGAAATGTGTTCAGGTACTTACATAGATACTTGTGCTACTTTTCTTAATTCCGATTTTTTAAACGATCACGAATTTTGACCAATTATACTGTTGATGTTCATTAATTAAACTAATTTAAATAGGTGGCAGTTGCTTATTAGAACTGGATATTAGTAACGTAAATAACATGATTTGGACACATTGACGTTCACTATGTGCCGCTTTCTATTCAAATGTAAATTACTGTACAAATGTCTTTCCCGACACATCGAAAAGAAGCAATTTATCTAAATAGACCACTTTTTAAACGAAAAAAGTTTCAAGAAATATTTTAGTTTTATCCTTTTGGTGCTGTTTCAAATTTGTTAGTCTGTTTCTAAAAGTAGTGTTTATTGTATCATAAGCATAATTGCTTTTAAATTAGTTTACAAAAGAAGATGCGTTTATGGGATGAAGTTTAATTAACATTTTCATTTGAGAGTAATTCTTTGTAGCGTATGAATTAAATATTTCATGTATGTTGCACCAATGATTAAACTGAATCAAAAGGTTGCTGTTGTCATATAGATGAGAGAGTTGTGCTGTTAGTGGTTATGTTATTTTTTATTGAGAATCTACGTGATAAATTATGGGGACTTTATGTTTTAAACTTTTAATTGGATCAATATCCGTCTTCAGATATTTCATGTTTTTTAGGTTATTATTTAAAATAGTAAATTCAAATTTTAATCAAACTTAGGGCTTAATTGTCCGTGGTTTAAAAGTTCACATCGGTTATACATATCAACTGTTAGCCGTGAAACTCGATTTTATCAATAATACACGTCAACCGACATTGAAAAATTAAATAGGCGATGAAATGCAAACGTCCATAATTTACTGTTGTCACGGTTGTGTTACTAATTGTCCAATCTATCACAATTTTATTGTATCTTTGTATTGTTAGTAATAATGAGTGAGTTTTCGACCGCTGAATTAGTTTGTATGGTATATTCTACCGGAAAATCGAACCGAGCTGTTTTTTTTAAAAAAGCTAAAGTAGATATTAAAGAGAACAAATACCAACTACGAGAAAAATACTAGGACATGCTGGTGCTGAAGAGAAGAGGATATGCAACTTGAAATTTTTATCAGTAGTTGAGAACCTTACCATTGGAGTACGACAAATAGCAGATAACGTTGGAGCTTTGAAAACCCCTGTAAATAAGGTATAACGAAAAAAAATTCCATCTTTATCACGCACAACACTATATCAATATCTCACAATACAGATTTTGAATGCTGGCATGTTTACTAGGAATTGTTCTTGTATTTGACATTACCAGATTATTCATATATTTCTTTTGTTTATTTAAAATAATCGGTCCATCGATTTTGTTGTAAGTTTTGATGATCTCTTTTATAATTTTGAGTTGTCAATAACAATGTTTTGATGGAACTTGTATTTTTGATTAAAAAAAAAGGAGTTCCACGGCTAACGGATGAGTTTTGGTAGACAGATATGTAAAGCAAAGTTATAAAGAATTTAATTCTACATCGTTCTGGCACAAAATATACATGGAGTTCCATTTGATGTTATCAAGTTATTCATCAATTTCGATTATAAAGTTTGACTTTTTTTTCTTTACACCCTTTGGGGTTGGAGGTTGTGGTTTAAAAATTCAAACTTTTTTGTAGAACTGGCCGACTATCAACTTTTATTGAACAAGGCCTTGAAAAAGCTCCCACTTGTGGAGCGAAACGTCGCCCAGTTCTACGAAAAAGTTTGAGTTTTTAAACCACAACCTTCAACCCCGAAGGGTCCCTAAAAAGGACAAGTTTTTAAATTTGCTGATATATATTTTTATAAAGGATGTTACATATTTTCTGATAGTTCTTTTTCTAAATAATCATTTTTGTTTTTTATCTAACTATTTCAAGTTCTTCTGCCAAGTTTGTTTGTCAATCTAAACTGTGCATTAGGGCAATTTATTGTATGTTCTTAAGTTTTTTGGAATATTAAATTTCTACATTGTAAATGATTTAATAATAACATTTACATTATTTGCAAACAAAGAAATTCATAAAGAGAGATGAGAAGTAGGAATGAAAGATCTTTAATTGACTATATATTAATAGAAAGAAAAAACCGAGGGCAGTGATGGATTCGAGAGTGAAAAGAGTTTCGGAAATGGGTAGCGATCATTATCTGGTGGTGGCTAAAATCAGAGAAAATATACATCAAGAGAAGAAAACGCATATTTATACAGGAAATAATGAAGTGGTACAGTTTGAATCGATTAAGTATTACAAATTAAGGGACAAAGAAGTAGCGGATAAATACGAAGAAAGGATAAGCAATGAACTGGAAGGATACGAAAACGAAATAAAAGAGAGGAGTGTTGAAAGCGGATGGATTCACTTTAAGAACATAGTAACAATAATAACAACATAACAAAAAGCACCAGTAAAGCAGATACGGAAGACAAGAATAATGAAAAACAGAAACAGAGGAAAAGCAAAAAAAAACATGAAATGGAGAAGTGGGGAGAATACTAAAAGAAAAAGGAAAACATGGAAAGAAGCAGAGAAGATGGCATGTAATAAGAAAGAATGGAAGAAATTTGTAAATTTAAATGTTGAATACTAATATGTAATGTAATATTTATATCCCACACCGAAAGGTAGATGGATAATCTGATTATATATGTATTTATTTACCTTCTGTAAATCTTACACACTTAATCAATATTATTACATACAAACACTAAGGTGGGTAAGAGTTGGTATGTGTAGGTTTTAGTGGTTTTCCTAAACCTTGAAGCAAAAGCTTTGCCAAGACGAACCAACCCACAATTGGATACGGTTTTGTCACCCCACTATACAGGTTTATACTGATTTTCTGGGGCACCATACATAACACTTAGATCACAATACAATAATAAACATGTACCATACGAATAAATAAATAAATAATTAATCACTATTGTTCTTACTTACGTAAACATAGAACTCACAAAGATTCACAACTAGTTCTTTATGGTGTAGAACCAATTAACACATTATTAGTAACTATATTCAAATTTTTTTATATGATTCAATAGAGTAAATCCCGGTAAAGTGAAAACATAGGAGCGGCTATATAGTGGGTCCTGTTTTGTGTACCAGGTGTCTGAGAGGTAACCCGCTGTATCTAAGAAAGTATTTATCGTACATCTTTTTTGTTCACCCCGGGCGTTGGCCTGCCTCCATGACAGGCTCAAGTGGCCCTCTCCTCGGTCAGCCATGACCCGTGGCATCACATTTCGGTATTCTTCACCGGGTCAAGGTTTCGTCATACAATTGTGCATACAAATCTAATAACATTTGGCTACGGTGTATTAATATTTACAGTTTTATTAATAAATGTAGGAATTGAACTAAAATGTAGAACGAGTTGTACGTATAAAGAATGAGGTGAGAAGGTATATATAAGTATAAGAATGGTACTAGTATGAAATTTGTCTATTATGAATGAACAACAATAACAAAGCACCTATTTTATTTTATTCAGGGTGTACAGTGTGTTGCCTATGATCAGGCGTGCAAACTAGATTAAACTATCTTTCAACAGGAGGGGGACGTCTGACGGTCGAGTCCCTTTTGTCACGTTCTTTACTTTTAAGAATGTTGTGAGCTAGTTTTGAAATTCCGTACCAGTTATGAGCTGACGATAACATGGTGTCTCTCAGGTTCTCGTGTCTTATGCGCGTATTAATTGCTCCTTCTGTGGTGTTTCTAAAGTCCTCCCAGAATGTGCAATCGAAGAATATGTGTTCCACCGTGTCCTCTTTGCTGTCACAGTAGATGCACTTCGGTTAAACCCTTCTCTTAAAGCGGTGTAGATATGCATTGAAACATCCATGGCCTATTAGTATTTGCGTAAGCTAGTAATCCACTTCCCCATGGGATCTGTTTATCTACGGTATTATGTAAAATTGTTTTAGTCCACTTGGCTGTTGGTGTGTCCTGCGCCCATCTTTCTTCCCATTTCATCACTGTTGTTGTCTTGGTTGCTTTTTTTGCATCTTTTTTGTTGGCGTGTGGTTCATACGAACGTTCGTGAGCCAGTATTTTAAGGGTATAGTAGATGCTACAACAAAGAGGACTTCGGTCGACGTGGTTTTATAGACCTTACAGATGTTAATGGCAACTTTCCTTTGTAGTTTATCGAGTACCTTTTCATATTTTTTACGATCTAACCAGTCAACCCATACTGGCGCTGCATAGAGAATAACTGAATTTACTACTTGTGAGAGTATGCGCCGTTTGCAGATTTTACTATGCTGTTGCATCGGAACAGTTTGTTGAGTGCCGCGATGTATTGATTGGCTTTTAGAATGCTTTTACTTATGTGGAGACCCAGAATAGTGTTATGCCCTATGTTGGACCCCAGATATTTCATTTTCCTCTTGCTGTGTATTAGTTCGCTAGCGATGTTAACAGAGATTGATTTGAGTTTATAACGACCATCTAGAATTAAAACCTCACTTTTGAAGGGAGACAGTCTGAGGCTTATATTCTGAAGACCCTCTTTAATAATTCGGTTTGCTTTATTTTCAAGTTTTTCCTTGGTAGTATCTGCAACCAGGAGCGCAAGATCATCTGCATAAGCGACGGGGTTAACTCCAGGTGGTAAGTTGCAAAGGAGGATGGAGTTGTATAGGACATTACAAAGTGTCGGGCCTAAAACTGAGCCTTGGGGGACTCCGCAGGTTAGGGGTAGGTTTTTTGAGTAGCAAACGATTAAAGATCTTTAGGATAAATAGCGTTTATTTAAGTCTACGATGTACCCGCTCACTTTGAAGTTTCCAAGTGCATTAATTATTTCTCCCCATAGCGCTTCATTAAATGCGTTTTTAATATCTAGTGTAATCATGATGACGAAGTTAGGTACTTTTCCTCTCGTGGCTGTATGGGAAATCTCTAAAACTTTTTTTATGGCATCCACGGTGGAACACCCTTTCCGAAAACCAAATTGTCTATTAGATATTCCTCCATTGGGTTCAATTTCTTTAAGGAGTTTAGTATTAATAAAAAGTTGCAATTCAGAAGTAGAGACTGAAAGTATGGCTTAATGATAGAGGGTATGCTTATAGCGATTTGTTTGATGACTTCCAAGGGTAAGCCGTCAGGTCCAGGGGCTTTTTTGTCTTTATTTTGCTCGCAGTTTCAATGATTTCAGAATCAGTTAGTGCCGGAATTTGATCGTGTACATTTACACAGGTGTATGTCCATACTTGGGGCGATTTATCAGGGAACAGAGCTTTAGCGACTTTCAGTGCTAGATTAATATCTTTATTGATGGATGTTAATGTATTTAGTTTTTGGTGACGATTTTGTATCCCAGACTCCATATATCGTTATCTAGGTCTTCACAAACATTTTTCCAAGCTTCTTGCTTACTATCTAAAACGGTTGTTTTAAGGTCCTTCTTGGCTAGTATATATCTTGTATAGATTTCATCGATGTTAGTTATGTTGTGTCTTTTATTCATCCTTTCAAGAGCTCTTCTGTGTTTGTTGCATTCTTGACGCTTTATGTTTATGTCGTTATTCCACCAATATGCAGATTTGAATTTGTTGGAAGTATTATTGTTTCTATTGATTTTTTTTAGAAATAAATCGCAGACTTCTTTTATTGCTGTGTTGATTAGCTCAAATGCATTATTATTAGTAATGGTTGGGTTCTGAAGAGTATGCTGTAGGTGTTTTATGATGGACGGCATGGCTAGTTTATCACAGCGATATGTAAATGGGCGAGTTTGTGTAGTTGAATGTTGTCGTGGGTCATTCTTGTCGAGCATAATGTCATAAAATATGTATCGGTATTGCGTGAGATTTTCTTGGCAATGGTTATATCGATAAATGATGAACCATTTTTGTTCGAGAATGTAGGTATGTGTCCGGTGTACAGTACTTCTAGGTTGTGTGTGTTACACCATTCTACTATAATTGATCCTTTATGGTCTTCAACAGGAGCGCCCCAGGTGGTTGCCTTTGCGTTGAGGTCTCCGCCGAGAATATGCGCCGTACTCTGTATTGACAATTTGGATTCCAGCTCAAGCGAGTTAAACGTGAGTTCATCTTATTTTACTTTTGGTCTGACGTAAATGGACTTGAAGCGCATGTTACCGAGACATCCACTTATAAATGTCGAGCCTTGAGTTATATTAGTTGGGGAAGGTTTGCCGCTAGGTACGTAAATCGCCGCACTTCCGCAATTATTTAACAGCTATTTGGTAGAGTTTACAAGTTTGTGACGCTTGCTTTTCAATTCGGTTGGTTTCTGTAAGTAACAAAAGCGGACGGATCTTGGGCGCCAGATTTGATGACGATGTTTACTCTCCGTTTGCTTGTCGGGCAGCTACAGTGGAGGTTAAAAATTCCAGTGTCCTGGTCGTCTAACGGGAAGCAGTTCGGAGAAATAAAGAGAATACACTAAAACTCAAGACTTCTTTATTTAACACAGCATTTATTAAAGTAAAGCACATATCATGCAACCCAAAGCAGTCAGCGGATTTGACGGTTATAGGGGTGAGGATTTCGGTAATGTAAGCAGAGCGGCAGTTACTATAGGGATGAGAGTAACAGCATATAAGCAGAACGGCGGTTTGGTGAGTGATACGGTAGGTAGTGTGAGTGACCGAGTTGACACACGAAAATGCGCTATATCGCCCCGGGCAATGGCTTGAGTGGTGTACTTAAGGCGCGAAAATGCGTCACCCCAAATACAACACACGGATAAGGAAAAGAAAAGTTAAGGGAACATAAAGCGGTATCTCTGCAACATGCGGATCGGGGAGAGAATAGCCAAAGCGGTATATTTGGCGGTTAAATTAGAAAAAACAGACTTACTCAGTATTAACGGCAGGGCCAGGCGGAACAGGTATTCAAAACCAACTGTCTGTTTAACGCAAGAACTCACGCTTTTATCAGGCCTAGCTTAAGTAAGGCACTAGCTTACGGGAGGGGACTGTGTGCGCACGAAAGCTTAGCGGGGCGCTATCGTACTTTGCTTTGGGTACGTAAAAATTAATAACAGTTACATACATAACAAACTCGGCCTTATGCTAAAATTAATTACTTTAATATTATTTGTACTCTGTAAGAGCCCTTCAAGGTGGAGGTGGGAATAGTATCAACTCAGTAAGTTGTAATTGCCGACGTTTCGCCCACCGTTGTGTGGGCTTTATCAAGGCTGGTTTACAAAAACGAGTTGGTAGTCAATTTACTACAATACAATTCATCAAAAGATGATAGGTCAACTATAAAAAAATAACTAAAACTTTAAAATTATGAAAATTTATCATTTATATAAATCATACACAACACTTAAGTGCTTAAGTCATTGCTACATTCATGGGTAGGATCTCCAACATGTTGACAGTGCATTCATCTAGGAAGTTGGTCTGCTTCTCTGACTCGCCATCTATACCACCCCGAACCTACATATTTCTTGGCGCATAGGTTTTTAACTTGTCAGATTCATGAGTAGCAAGTCGTTGTCGTCATGGTCCTCGCCAGTGCAGTCTTTAATTAGAGATGAACTAACACCCATCAGCGGGTTACAGTCCATCATGTTTTTTTTTGTAGGCTATGTCTAAGTTCAGATATCTGGTCGAGAACTTTATCACAGGTAGGGTCACCTTTGGAGCAAGTTCTATTGAATAGGACTAGGTAGTCATTGTTATTAGTGTCGGATGGAATTGTGTCGATCAGAGTTATTTTTTTTAACGCTATTTCGGGCCAAAAACGGTCAAGAATATGAACGAACGTTTTGTCAGCCGGTTTGCTATCAAGAAGAGTTATGCTACGTTTGCAGTGATCCTCCTCTTCTTGTTCCTTCTTTGATAAAGTTTGGGTCGATATTTCAGTACTAGTCGGTTTGGATCTTTTGTTAAGTTCTGTGGTTGTTTGTAGATGTTCGATTACTGGTTGCAGCTTACTGATTTTACTTTCAAGTTCAGCGGAGACTTCTTTAAGTTCAGTTTTAGTGTTTTTGGGCTCGCAGACTTTGTCAACTCTCCTGGTTGTCACCATAACACTTTCAATAAGTTTAATAGCACCTTCAACCTGTTTAGTGAAATGTAAAGGTGTAGAGGGGTTAGATTGGGGTGAGTCAAGACGTTTGAGTTTGGAATCTCGCACATGCTAGAGTGTAAAGGCGTTATCCAGTAGTTTGTCGTCATGATTAGAGTGTAGTTGTATAGTGTCGATTAATGAGGGCAAAAGATGTTGAGAGGGCTGGGCTGGCCTGTGGCGAACGCATTGTTTTTTCTGTAGGTTCTTCCTTATCCAGTAGGGGTAGGATATAAGCCTACGTATTATATGCAAAGTAAAAATCCTTTAAGGCTTTTACTTTCGATACAAAAGTCTTATCTGTATAGAACAGTTAGTTATGAGATCTAAGTCAAGATAAGAGTTGATTCAGTGATCTTCAGTGTAAGCCTGCGGGTTATTATTGATACAACCCCTATGGACTCGTAAGGACACACCGATACCCCCACAGTCACCGGAATAGCCTGATCTAGGTACTATAGGTTATGTGGTGATAGTAGCCAGGATAAACGGTTTGCAGTGTTAAAAAGAGATTAGGGGGTATTAGGGAATACTGTAGAACTAAGCTTAGTGGTTAAAAACAGTAGCACTTGAAGTTCAACCAAGAAAACATCACAAACCACGTGCCGTTAAAGTTTAAAATTAGGGGTTTAAATGATGATGATAGTAAGGGGATATCACGGTGATTCCAAATATGATTGCAGATATTTTGTATCTGACATCCATCGCGCGTAATTGTCTTAGGGAAAAAACAAAGCCGCATAGAGAAACTATTGGAAATTATGCTGTTTCTCTTATAATATATGCACGTTCTTGCTGTTTTAGCACCGCTAGATCATCTGTTTATTTTTTACATTACTATTGATAAAAGGATGAAGAAGTGAGCGACAAGGAGACCCCAACTTTCAACATTTAATCATGAGCGCTTAATGAATTTACAATCATTTAGTTTTTTTTACAATCTAGTTTTCTTTGTCCACGGTGCCGTTTAATAAATAATAAATTGAAAATTGGCCAACTCACTGCAAATTTAGTTAAATGTTCCAAATAAAGGTAATTGCAAATAAAGTAAAAAGCAACTTGCATTGTTTTGGGTTAAATTGCAATCGATACTACAGATTTTTTAATCTTTATGATTATGATTTAATGGTGTGATAAACCGAATTGGTTGAGCTACATAAGAATTATACTGACGTATGCCTAAAGTTGCGATAGTCAAACATTTTTTTTCAAATGACATCCTGTATATTTTTTTATAGATTCTTGTACAGCATTTTGTTCTCTATACAACAAAGTGAAAAAATATACCGTTCTATTATCAAATTTTTCACCACATCGTTTGCTTCGTATACCTTTTATAAGTTCACATACCTTACTGGATCGCTAAATTACTTAAATAACATTTTGACATCTATTTCTCAGCACATCTATTATTATATTATATTATTTTTTTTATTTTGTATTTTGCACCATTTTTAAAAGTTATTTCGGAAAAAATTTAATTTGTATTTTCACAAACTTTTAAATTTGCAGAATGTTGGGTTTTAAAATGGGACTTGATTAATTTTAACGCTACACATTGTTAATTCCACCTTTGCATATATTGGATGGCCGGGGGGGTATTTTAATGTTATTAATTTTAAAAATACTAATTTAAAGTATGTATTTGAAAAAAATTATAACTAATTTTAAAATGTATGAAGAACTTATTCACTGAGTTAAACATCGTTAAGAAATTTTCTGACGCATAATTTTAATTTTTTCAATATTATCGTAGAAATAAAAGCCAGTATTGAGGTTTCAAGATACTGTGCAAAACTGTCTAAATTTTGATTCTAAATTTGTTGATGAAAATATTTTATTTTAAGTCTAATAAGTTAGTGTCTAAAATTTGAACAATTACAAATGTTGAATTATTACCATTTCACCTCTAGTAAAAATAATTTTTTCATTACGCAAATGAGTGCAGCAATAATCGTCTTACCAACGAGTTCTCTTGCAAAACGATGATTATTTAAATGAACGTACCTACATCAATTTTACATGTACGCGTGGTGCTTATTTTGTTAATTATAGAAACAATTAAACTTGTAGTATCTTAAATTAAAGTTCATTAGGTGACCGTTTTAGTGTTTGTAGTGTAATAATTAACTAATGAACTTTGCAAGTAATTTAGTACTTATCTGTGACAATTTTGTACAATAGATTTACTTGTTCTTAAAACTTTGTTGTAGCTCTCAAATTGTTTTACAATATTTTCCAATAACACCAAAATTAAACGCAATGGTATGATTTGGAGATGTGTTCTATTTTTTACTTATCAATTCATCTTTTCATATGGCCACTTGTTTAGTATTTACTCTTATTTTTGATGTCACGGATTAGACAATTTAATTTTGATCAAATGGAATTTATTCCTAATTTAATTTTAAACAAATCTTGTTTAAATTTTTTTATTCTAAAGTAACTACCATGATCTTATTTAAGAATATTTTTGATTCGATGAATATAAATTTTTTTTTTAAATAAGAAAGTTTTTCTGAAACGTAATCGTTTAGATGTCAATTTCTATGATACATCACGTTTCTATCGAAAACTTCTGTGATACGTTTATATCTGGAAACTATCTATTCATTCTCAATGTAAATCTTTCAGAAATAGAGATTTATAGAAAGAATCTTGCATACGTGCACTATAAAAAAGTAAGCTTCGTAGAATGAAAGATGGTTGAGGGTAGCCCAGCGTGTGCCGTACTGATAGTGTTATAGGTAGCTATCATAAGACACACGCGGCTATATTCGGCCATCAAAATTACAAAGGAACATTCTCGTGTAATCATTGTTGTCATCAGAACGGATATTTTACTAAGGATTATACAACAAAGCAGCTTTGTCAAAGAAAATAAGATGTTCACTTCTGTTGGTCGGATATACTATTTTATTTATCTCTAAGGTATTTAGGTATAATCCTTAATAACCAATATTCTATATTATCTTTTCTATCCTTAATCCCAAAACATAAAGAATACGGTTGACATCATTTAGATAGAATTTAAGTAGTTAGTGTTAATTTATTATGCCCAACGAAATTTAATTAATGAACGGGGTGAAATATAATTTTTGAATGGATAATTTAATAGTTGTGTAAGTTAATAAATCTTACGATTAGTAATTAGACGAAATTGGCTGACAAACATCAATATACCCGGATTAGGGGTTGATAACCAAGCTATCCGTATACTTTTCAACGCATATTAAATAACATCAATTTATTCTTCTTAATTAATCCCACATAAAAAATGTTTGTGTTCGGTAAAATTTTTATTTATCTTCTGTTTAAATGAACATAATAGTTTTATTTGTTGACTCTTTTATTCAAGAAACAAAAAACAATTAAGTAATGAAAATGTGGACCAGCAATCTTTCGATAAATTTGCCATTATCTTATTGCTTCTGTAGAGTTCATTCGCTATTTATACAAACTAATTAATTGTGCTTTAAGCAAAAACAAACAAGAATTATTAGACAAGGAATGAAAATTATTAAAAGAATCGTACAAATTTAATTGTTAGAAATATTAGTAGTAAACTTCTTATACTAACAAATAAGTTGATTAATTCATAGCGATTCATAGTTTTACATTATTTACGTTAGGCAGTGTTACTAAAAATACATAGTTTTTTGCTGAAAAAACTGAATAGTGTACAATATTCGACTATACAAGTAATTTATTACATTTTTTGGGATTACAAAAAGTACTAGTACATGCTTATAAATTGTAAAAACACATTCTTCAGTTTTCTTCTCAAAGGGTTCTAATTGTTAAAAATAACTAACACTTTGGCGTTAGCTTTATTACCGGAAATTGTTACAAAATTATCATATGTTAATAATTTGTTTATTTATTCGTATGGTACATTTTTAATATTGTATTGTGATGTAAGGTACCCCAGAATATCTGTATAAACTTGTATATTAATAAAATAAGTATACAATGGGTTTGTTTTAATGTTTATGCAACGGTTATATAATTTTATTTTACATTAAATTGTTTTTTTTTTTTAATTTTATAATTTCAAATTTA
This sequence comes from Abscondita cerata, assembly GCA_030710515.1. Classification (NCBI taxonomy): domain Eukaryota; kingdom Metazoa; phylum Arthropoda; class Insecta; order Coleoptera; family Lampyridae; genus Abscondita; species Abscondita cerata. Next base: position 63,414 of record JALBCR010000734.1, read on the forward strand.
AGTAATTTTCAGATTTGTGTGATGAATTTTTGTTAATATATTTCTCTTCCGTTCTGATCTGCGCTTGGTGTATATGTAACTTATCTTTACTTTTGGTCGTTAGATCAACAGGTGGCGTGAAAATTGAATCGTGTATTTGTTTCATTAAAATTTTCAGTTCCTTAATTTTTTTTTGGTTCTTTTTCTTCATTTTATCAAACATAATTATTTAATTACTTGTAGGTTGACGAGTCCGTCATTAGTAAATGCCGTATTTCTTTTGTTTGGTCTGTGCACACTGTCGAATGCCGTAGGTTTGAAAGTAGTTTACTTATGGCAAGCGCCAATTGTTTTAAGACTAATTTCTAGATATAAAACTAGCCTATAAACTACATTTACATCCTTCATTTTTTTTTGCTGGCAATATCTCTTGAATGTATCTTTTGTTGCTTTTGGATATCCGCCAGTATCTGCTCTTCGTTCCTTCATCTTTCTTGATCTTTATCAACTTTGAAATACCTGAAGAATATGACGACCCTATCAAACAACAAGGAACTCGACTCGAAAGTTAAATTGACTAGATTTAAGATATTTTTTCTCGCGCGTTTATTCTGAAAACTTCCATAATTATAATTGCATGTATGTTAAAAACCGATTGTTAACAACCGTAATTAATTAGTAGTTAGCGCCAGTATTTCAGTATTGGAGTTAAATGTTAAATCGGTTAAGTAGCTATTATTGGAGAAGTCAAAGTGATTAATTTTGTCTTGCATTCGCGTTTGTATGAGAAATATAATTTTGTTCGAGACGTGGATTACTTATTCGGCTTTGTCGCATTATATTTTTCTTGGGGAAAACGATATTGCTACTAGATACTATTCGATTTATCTGTGATACGATCTGTATATTTACATATATTATTTATTAACTATATTGTTATTATCTACGTATACATGTTACACAAGTGGTAAGCTCTATAAATTATATGTCTCTTTCGTTACCAGTTTCTTCTTTTCTATCTTAAGTCCCTACTGCTAAAGATTAATAACTACAACTCATAGGGTGGCGCCCCTCGTTTCGGAAGCCCGTTTTTAGCTGATGCATCTTTAAACAATTGTCTACGACATCTAACCGAAATTAGCTATCGGGTAACCACTCCGAAACGACTATAAATTGTATTATATATAAACTGTAACAAGTGGGCATGTAATGGTTTATCGCTAAATCAAATTGATAATTAGTGTATGTAACATAATCGTACATGTATTGATCAATTAATTATTTCTGTATAAAAAATCACATTTGTTACGGCTTTTCTTGTAAAAATCAAGTAGCACAGGAATGCAAATAAATCAAAAAGCATTAAAAGCTACATACGTTGATAAACCAACTGCAACTGATTCACTAAACACTTGTGTGGCCATATTTCACCTTCCTTTTCTGAAAATTATTCGGAGTAATATGTAAATTAGTTGATTTAGGAGCCAATCGCAGCGGTTTAGATTTGTCTGACATGTAGAAATTTTTAATGTCTTTCCAAGATGCTTTTTTGTTATTAAAGATTATATTGTATTTAATCAAGTTATTTTGCACCGACTTCAATAAATAGGGGACATCGAAGAAATAATAGATTTTCTTATCGTTTACTAGAAGGTATGGTTTTTCCGGTGATACATCTTTTAATTAGGTTTCGAAAATTTTACTACTGCACTAACATTGGCACCGCATTGTAGTTGTAGCTTTTTTATGCAGTCTAATACTATCGACTTCAATTTGTCACCTTTACATATCGTATTTGTAAAGATGTTCTTTAACTTTTTATATATAACTCTAACCATGATCACGTAGCAGTTTGAGCTGGCAAAAAATTTAAAACCTACTTTGAAATTAACATTTTGGGGCTCGTAAAATATAATTTTAGTGAAAATTGTTTGTATTCCTCTGTATATCTCCTGCTTCTTAGTGGTTTATTTTTTAAGTCCACTTGGGCTGTCACAATTTGTGCTCTGCTTTCGGGAAGTAATCGTTGGGAGATGTTAACTTCAATTGAAGTGCTTTCTTTTCACGTTGCAATTTAAGAATGTTCCTCCGTAATTTTCTTTACCTAAGAGTATTTGAGCTGCAAGGTTGAGTAGTTTTGGTATAGCTAGAAATGTTAACGGGCATTTATTGCTTCGCCAATATACCTTGCATCATTTGATTATTGGGTTTCAGAAATTGACACTTGTAATTCATTTAGGAATTGCAAGTGTTCGCCACATACTCGTTAAGTTTTTAGACTCGACATTTTTATGTAACAGATCGGACCTTCCAGATTCTGTTAACCATTCAAAACACCTACAACAAAATGTTTGTAATTTATTTAAAATTCTTCATGTAACTTAACTCGCCTGGTTAAATCTCATTTGGGAAACCTGAAAAACTGATTCTACCATCATATTTAATAAATAAATAAATTCAGGTTATGTATTTGCGGTTATGGGATGGGGGCGCGAATTTTAAACTAATTGCATTTTTTTATTCAAATAATTTTATCGTGTTAGGTAATTTTAAGCAGCAAATACGTTAAAGATAACCTCCTGGATATACAAAATTATATTTCACTCGTTTTTGTTAAACAGCTATTCTTAGATTCTCAAAAAATTTGAATTTGTCCATTATTAACCTAGGTCAACAATAGAAAAAATTATTAACCACTAATAGAGAAATTCAACTTCTCAGTTGGCTAGGAGACGCAATAATTGTTCACTTCACAGCTAGTAGTGGAAAAAATGAATATTAAATACAATTTCAACAATTTTACTAAGTTACAATAAATTGTAAATTTACATTGGGCGTAGCATTACTCATTTCAGTAAATACATCAGAATGGCAATTGAAACCCTAGTGAGTCAAAACTTTTTCTTCGCTAAGGACGCAAAGCAATGATTCTGATCTTGGTCAACAGATAATCCTAAGTATTTTGTTGTAACAATAATTTTAATTTATTATTAATTGTTACGTTAGGATTATAATTTGTTACATTTTATTTCAAGAAAACTATTGAAATTATTTGATGTACGCACGTACGGAAATTTATGTAAAACGGGTTTTATGTTAATACCGAAATTTATTAAACTAAATTCTAATTCTTTCATATAGGGAGGAATGAAAACTGAAACCATATTGAAGACAAATTGTAAAAAAAGTCAAAAATATAAATAGAACAATATTTGTTCGTTAGAAGTTTCATATTAATATTTATATATTGGTGCGCAACTAAGTCCCCGCTGTTTTTCAAGAGATGGTTCCAGTAGTAAGTGCTGGTCGATTGTGACATAACCAAAACGTCATGAACCAAACTTAGGCATATGGTAAACAAACCGCTTTGACACATTAGTGATTTCATTTTTGCGTCATATACTTTTGGTTGTGTGAAAATGTCTGATTTTGTGCCTAATAATTGTCATTTGCGGGAAGTGTTGCTTTTCTTCTTTCATTCAAAGAAGACGGCGGCTGAAGCACATCGAGAACTCCAAGAAGTTTACGGAGATGCTGCTCTAAGTGAAACAACGTGCCGTGATTGGTTCCGTCGCTTCAAAGAAGGTGATTTTGATGTTGATGACCGTTCGCGTGAAGGAAGGCCAAAAACCTTCAAAGGTCCTGAATTGGAGGTATTGCTCCATGAGGATCCGTGCCAAACACAAAAAGAGCTGTCGAAACCGAACGAAACCACCACTGGGGAACGGTATGGAACTCTGCGAACACTGCGCGAAAAGTGGTCACAATACGAGCAGAAGCACGAAAAAGTGATTCTACAGCATGACCATATTCCACAGATATTGCCCCGTCCGATTATTACTTGTTCCGTTCAATGGCACATGGTCTGGCTAATCAGCAGTTCCGCTCACATGAAGACCTTTCAAAATGGCTTGATTCGTGGATAGCCTCAAAAGACGAACACTTCTGCCGTGACGGTATTCGAGCTCTGCCAGAAAGATGGGAAAAAGTTGTCGCTAGCGACGGGCAATATTTTGAATGATTCATTTGTAACCATTTTTTCCTCAATAAAGTGGCATTTTTATCAAAAAAACAGCGAGAACTTATTTGCACACCTATACTTATTTTACAAATTTTATATTTATATAAGACCAACCGTGACATATTTATTGATTTATTTATTTATTCGTATGGTACATTTTTAATATTGTATTGTGATGTAAGTGTTATGTATGGTGTCCCAGAAAATCAGTATAAATCTGTACAGTGTAGTGTCGAAACCGTGTGCAATTATGGATTGGTTCGTCTTGGCAAAGCATTAGCTTCAAGGTTTAGGAAAACCACTAAAACCTAAACATGCCAACTCTTACATACCTAAGTATTCATATGTAATAATGAGTTCCAACGCAACAGTGTATAAATAAATTAGGAATGTGGGAACCGAAAATACTTTGAACGATATATAAAGGTGTTAAGGAAGGAGATGGAAAAGAAGGACAAATGAAGAACTAGCTTAAGCATTCAACAATGTAGAAATAAAAACTGTGATTGACCAGGGCAGGTTACGGTGGTTGGGGCATATAATAATACTTCCTGATCACCAATTAACAAAAATGTATACAGACAGCAATTAGGAGATAGAAATACAAGTGGTAGACCTAAGAAAACTTGGAGGGAACTAGCAGAGGAAGGCCTAATTTACTATGGAATCAGAAACTGGCAAACACTTGCACACAACAGAAAGAAATAGAAAGAAAGTATTCAAGCCATAGGCTTTCAAGGCGGAAGTGCTGTTTCATTTATATCGGGTGATTCATTTAGAGGTATTTTTTTATGATGGGGATTTAATTGCAGATCGCGCATTCGTCGGGCCAACGAAAGTTGCATTCTTCCTCAGTAGTGCTTGATATTTCATAATGGAAAGACTTAGTCTGGCACAGCGTCTACAGCTTGTGGAAAAATCGGTCCATATTACTTCAAAATAGAGGCCGACCGGAATGTTGCTGATAACAGACTATTTGATACCTAACATTGATGCCCGTGATCTCGACGGAATTTGGTTAATACAGCCCGTGAATCCATGGCTTTACTGCGAGAACGATTCGGTGAACAGATCATTTCATGCTTTGGGCCAGTAAATTGGCAGGCTAGATGATGTGACATAACACCCCCTGACTTTTTTCTTTGGAGCTATGTAAACTCTAAAGTTTACATGGATGAGCCGGCTACGATTGAGGCATTGGAGGCCAATATTACTCGAGTCATTGGCCAAATACCACTCGAAATACTCAAAGACGTCATTGAAAATTGGAACTTCAGAGTAGAATGGTTCTTTTGTATGATAATACAGGTTATGAAATAAAATTGTTTTTATTCATTTTTTTAATTAAAAAATACTTCAAAATGAATCACCCATTATATACAAATTTTGATTTTTAAAGTATTTTATAAACTTAATGTATAATTTTATATTAGATGTGATTCCACTTAAGAAGCTTTGATAAAGTTTACATAAGACTGGGCAAAACGTCGACTAATTAAAAACCGGATAGTGGTGTTAATTCCATCCCTCCACCCTCAAGGAATTTTTACGAAGATATTTATCTTTAATATTACTATTTTGTTTGATCAATTGCTTATGGTGGTTAATTTGTTGCAAAAGTTTTTTATTTAAAAATTATTATTAGATATTGTATTTTTACACTAATACTTAATGAATTTCAATACACTGACGAACCTTTAGAAAGAAAAACAACTCGACGTGATACTGAATTCAATACAAGAATTAATTTTAACCTTTTTTTCGAAGTTTAAATCCATAATAATTAAATCATTGTGGGTGTCAAACTTGTTTTTCATTTAAACAGAATTTTTTAAAATACGCGTGGACTAATCTTTATCAAAGGATATATAAAAATGAATTTATATCGTGACCTAAAAGAAATAATTTTATAAATACAAACGCTTGGGAGAAATAATAACAAATCTAAATAAAGCTATTAATGGATGTTTTCATTTCATTATAGAATATAAATTACAAAAATAATAAAATATCTATCGTCAGAAACGGACGTCGACGTTTTTATTGGAAATTTACAAATCGTTATCGAACGTTACTGTCCTTTTGATTAATATAAGATGTAATAGATAATCGTTTGGTAAAGTTTTGACAGGAGAATTGTCATTTGGTGCTAAGAATTTCGGTCAAGGATTTTAACTTGATTGACAATATTAAACGCTTTTCCTTGACTTATAGGTGATGGATTGATCTATTTTAATTCATTTCTAGATACAATTAATTTAACATTTAGGTTTCAAATTTTTTATTCAATTATGAGAATAATTGTGCCATTTCTAAATCAATCGATAGTCTTTAAATTTTGTTTCGAATATTGAATGTTTTTACTTTTAATTGTGTCATTTAACTTAAATAGATAGTTTATACAATTTCATGTTTCAATTATGCATGTCTCATGGTATTATCTGTTGATTTTGTTTGTTAGACGTTGATTAATTACTTCCATGTAACCTACTTTTCACTCACATCATTAATCGTCTTAATCGAAACATTTTTGAGATATTTTGTTTAATACGTGCATTTCGAGAACTTATATTTTCTAATTGAGGCTTCTATGTCCGCTCCGCAGTCATCAATAGTTTTAGTGGGTCGGTTCTGTCTATGGAACAGGTGACAATGGTATTCCTAGCGGTTTTGAGATCAGTTGTTGAGTATGGAATTGTGGGCTGGGGGTCAGTGTGAATCAATTCTGCTGGAACAGTTAAACTTAGTATACAAAAGAATAATTGATACTCAAGTATGTTCATATAGGGGCCCTTCTTGGTGGTGGTGGAGTGAACAAAAACAACTTAGTACGTTGAAATTGGCGAAAAGTCCGTTTCGTGTGTGTCTGGGATAATTGTAACCGTATACTAATCGGAGGCGTTTGTATTTTCAATTATGTTGTGTGTGTTTTTTAAAATTTCAATTATGATTTATTTACACACATTTAAATTTTTTAAATTAGGTAAGTGACGTTATCATCTATTGATCAATTTCAATATTTTATTGAACTCAGTTTGGAGGTAAAGCCAACAAAATGCTAGATGAACCGTCAGCAATTTTAACCTACCGAGTGTTTTTGTTCACTCCACCTCCACATTAAAAGTTTTTTTGGAGAAAACACAACAATAAAACATTGCTTGAAAATCTGATCGATTATCCTTCTTCTCTTTTGTTTACTGCATTTCGAGTACATTCACACCAGCTTGATTTTTCGGTGGCCCCTTCTTACAATTATGCCATCCTCAGACAACACGTATCTCTTTTCATGAACAACACAGCTAAGCTAAGCTAAGCTTAGCTAAGAAATATGTGTCATGCTGGGGTCCCAAACTTGATAATTGTCTGCCTGGACATGTCTCATTATCGTTCAGTTATGGTCGTTTTTGCTGTCCAATAAAATGAAGTAAAAACATTGTTCGGACTTGACTTTGTGCGGTCAATTATTTTCTGTTGAAATTTTTATTGTATTTGGTTAGATTCGGATAAAGGAAAATCCGGACAGGTACAGGCCAGAAGAAAACTTGGTAATAAGAGTTTTCAAGGATGTCCGGGAGATTTAAAATATTGTCAAAAATGTCAGACTTACGGAAGTAGATGCTAACTTTGTTATTTCAGATGGAACTCTTGGTATATTATATTAAATCCTTTAGAAGATCTTTCTAATGGGCCACCTATCGCTGGAGGCCCTGTATACTGAGGATTTTTACAACTGAATATAGGAAATGTAATATAACTATTTTACCATTGACTTTTTAAAACTGAACATGGACATGATCATGCATTTTAATGAGCATGATTTATGTTAAGGGGACTTTCACGCTTTGTAAACAGCCTGAAATAATTGGTTCAATTTTGTGAGCTCAATTTTTAACCAATGTAACTCAACTTTGGAAGATATACGTTTTAGCAACGTATCTCTCAAATAGTTGTTTTAGATTTTTGTAAAAGTTACCGTAAAGGAAGAAAAAAACGCAAAACTAACAAATTAAAATTTTAAAACAACCAATACCTTCGAAATTAAATTTTATAATAAAAGTGAAGAGACACTTTTTTCAAAATCTGTAAAAATAAGTGAGTATTTTTTAGCCGAAAATCTAAAACTTTGAACATCGAAGGCGTGCTACTTCATATTGTGTTGTGGCGCCGAGAGAAATTCCGTCTCCGCCTATTGAGTCGTAAGTCTTTGCCGCAGACTATTGTTTCATGTTATATGTTTTGGTTGTTTTCCAAGTTGTTTCTTTAACGAATTTTCTTTTCTTTTTCTTTCTAGTGTCCGCTTTAATATTTTTTCCGGTGCTAAGTATTTAAATTCTACACTATAAGTACTTACAGAACGTAATTGTTCATATTAGTGATTTGTGCAGGTGTGTGTAATTGTGAGACATTTGATAAACTATAAAAATTGGGGTAAAAAAAGCAATATTACATCGACGTAAAGAAGAAAAAACACTTGAGGAACAGCTTTCTAAAATAAAGTCTGATATATCGAACTGCCCTCACCATGTTTTTGGAAATCATGAAAACTGCGACAAATATTTTTGTACGGGTGGCAAGGAAGGAGAAAAGAATTTTACCCCAGACTTTGTGGAATGTGGGCTAATGGACGAAATATTGTCTTGTGGGAACAGGCTACAACAGAATGCATTCAGTTTATTACTAAATATGAACAATAATGCTACAGAATGTTATAATTCTGTTGTGGCCAAATTTGTTGGGGGTAAACGGGTAAATTTTAGTATCAAAAATAGTTACGACACACGATGTCGAGCTGCGGCTCTTCAATTTAACAAGCACGAAAATTTGTGGAAAACCGAAAGAATGTGTAGACTCACAGCATCTAATTTCGGAGCAGTTTGCAAGCTAAGAAAGAGTACTGATCCGAAAACGTATTCTGAGTTCTGGATTTAGTGGATCTGCGGCTACCAAATGGGGTATTGATCACGAACCCATTGCAAAGAAAAAATTTACTGAACGTGTTGGTATTACTGAGGATGTTATTGAATGTGATCTTTATGTGGATCCAAATTTTCCACATTTAGGAGCTAGTCCAGATGGTCTGTTACCAGAAAGAGACATTTTAGAAATAAAGTGCCTGCAGGCACATGTCTGCAGAAGAAGGAGTTGCCCAGAAAAAATAAAATTTTTAGAAAAATCTTTAGATGGGAACTACAAATTAAAACGACAAGACAAATATTACAACCAAGTACAAGGGCAGTTGGCAATTAGTGGTGCCGACTTTTGCTACTTTGTTGTATGGACACCTTTTGGAATTTTGGTTGATAAAGTAAGATGAATTTAGTTTTCCAAAAAATTATGGACTGCGTATAAATATACTTTATGGAAAAACTAACAATAATATTTTTTGCAGATTGCACGAGATGAAGAATTTTGGAAAAATATGTTGCCAAAACTAAATTGTTATGATACCGGAAATATTAAAAAATAACTTTTAATTGATCAGGTTGTCCGGTCCCTTTATATGTGGAAAAGTTTGACAAATTGGTTTCAAAACTTTTAGATTTTTCATTTCATTTTTCTGATTATACTCGGTTAGCCACGGAACATGAAAATATTGATAGCTTTGACAGGTGACAATTACTGTTATTTTGTAGTTTAGACGCCTATTGTATCAACAATATCTCCAAAAGTATTCATTATAGAAAAAAAAGCGTTTACCGCAGAAAACTCCACATCGCGCCGTTTAGCGAAAATTAAATTGCGTTTTACAAAAAAATTGTTTAAACAAAAGCTATAGACAATAAAATTTCCAACAACTTTTCTCCTTGAACTTTTTTTGTAAATATGATATTGGTGGAGATATTGTTACAACAATTATATCACGTAATTGTTATATCTCAGTAATTACTTTTATTTGAAACAAAACTGTGTAACATGAATATTTTTCTAAATATTTACAAAATTCGAAAATCTGTGTAGGTTAACGACCCTTTTGGTTACATATAATATGCCCAAAAACCAGATTTGCAGAATTATAAATAAGGCCCGTGTACAAAGTTTCATAAAAATCGGACCGGTGGTTTCTCTATATCTTGTTTACATACGGACGGAAGGACGGCCGGCCGGCCTCCGGACATAAATTTTTTTGTTTTATTATAACGTATTAACTCTTCGTCGGAAAAAGTGAAAAAAAGGGGTGTTAAATATTCGGTTTGGAAACCGTCGCATAACTCTCACATCTTATTTCATAAGATGTGGAGTAAGAAGGAAAGTTATTGTAAATTACCTCGTAAATTACATTATGTACAATATTTATTTGAACAATTACCATACCAATAAATAAATAAATTTGAAAAATGCCATTTTCCTCTTTTTGCTTTTTTTTAATAATATGAAAACAATGTGGAGTTTGCACGGAATACGTTTTCGTTTATAAAGGTTGTTACAAAGTTATGCATTATGTAATTATAATTGTAGTTTAGTATGTTTCAGCAAAAGCATTGTACTTATAGTTGCGGCTGTTGTAGTACATTTTAGTAAAATATTTCTGCACCTAATTAAAACTAAATTATTAGTCGGCATCGTTGGCTAAAATTTTATCAATTATTATTTTCTACAAATAAAGTTATGTATGTGATAATGTTTTTTTATGGTATTATCAATGGTATTATATTTAGAGCACAATCACAGACAGTTGAGCCCGAACTCGTCGTCAGTTGTTCGTAAGTAAGCATTTTTTTACTACACGTGGACTTAATTGACTATTAGCCCATAAATTAGAGAATTTACCGAGTGAAACAATTAATCGATATTGTTCTTTGTCTGACTTTCTCACTAGAAACTCAAACTCTGAAAACGTATGTCTTTCTTCAATGTCTGCAGTAACTTGTGACCTCCCGTTTAAATCTGAGTTGAAGAAAAGTGTGAAATCCCCCTTAATAATTAAATACAGTAAACTTTTGGACTATACATCTGTTTTTTTTATGACGATTAGTACATCATGTGCATAAATAAATAATTGCAATTTAATATTCTTTAGTATACTCTGTCACAATGAAATAGATTTTCTCAAAAAATTTAATGTATGTAATTGTTGACATAAGTAATGAACGGCCTGCTTATTAAAACGCATGATCATACCTCTATGTTCAATTTTGAAAAGTTCATGTCAATCAATGGCAAAATGTATACTCTATTTCATATGTTCAGTCTTAAAAAAAACCTCACGGAAATTAGATTTCTATTTGTTCTAAATTATTTGCTAGTAACTGTGTAACATTAGCATTTGTGTATTTAAATAGGTTTTATGTATGTAAGCTTAATTCTAACAAGAAAACATATTATACTACATCGAAACATCTTTGTCCTTTGAGGATCTTAATTTATTTTGGTTCTACAATTATTCTGGAGTAAGCTCTTAACATACAGATCTTATTATTAGTACAATTTACTACTGAACTTTTTTTGTTCTTATCGTGAGGTAAATTTAACTCTTTAGTGAACCCAGGGCGCTTTCAGACAGTTTATAAATGGATAAAAAACATAAATTTATTAAATTTGCCTTTCTCAAGCTCATAACTTTAAGACAACGGCTAATGTATTTTACCATCGCTTTGTTTATGTTTCAGTTTTAAGGATTATTTTATTAGATTCATATCAAAATCTTGCAATGTTTCAGTCGATTATTAAAATTTTCAGCATTAAACTAAACGGTCTCGATTTTCTGATCCGAAAAGAGTTAAGTCGATTTTAAATGTAAAAGTAGTAACTAGTAGCTCTACTGAAAGCATTAGATTGAAGTTAGATGATATAGAAAAAAAAACAATTTTTAAGTAAACTGCCAGGAGAGTTAGCAAGCAAATATGGTTTAGCAGTTCAATTACTAGCTGTTACATTTAATATCGTTAAAGTTAAAGAGAATTAATTAAATTAATTAAATTCAACATCGATTTACCTGAGCTTCTTCAAAGTGTATTATTTGGAAATTTTGGTTCTGAATTTACAATACCTACTATGTTAAAATGAATAAAATTTAGCGAATCATCATTTATTCAAAGCACAAAAACCGAAAACTTTGTTGTCGTTTGTAGTTCAAAGCAATATCTTTGTTGAAATTGTTTGGATTTTTTTAATAGACGATCCAATCAAGATAGTTGGGTTGTGTACCTTTTCTGATTTTTTTTACGTCAATTCAAAATCTATGTTTCTGTAGATATTCTGCAGAATATTTTAAACTTTTATTAATTGTGACATAAGGTAATCAATTATTGCAGCAAGGAATGGTTCGTGCCTTATTGCCAAAGACTTGGCACGTAATAAGGTTCTTAATTTTCTGGAACCATTACTTGAATTTAGGTTCTAGAATGAAGTACTATCTACTTTTCTATGAAGTGCACTTTGAGTTTGACTACCACAATAAAAGATATAATTTGATATTTGTCAGTTTTTTAATATCACGATACTCTACTACTTTGATTTAAAATAAATTGCTTACTACTTCGAATATAACATCTAAATTTAGTATATAGTACGTGCACTGTTTATAATTCCTCTTTGTACTTACGGTTGGTTTACTTTTCTTGCTGCATATTACGTAATTCACAAATTAATTTAATATAACGAAATCAGCTTAAAAGCTTCAAAAGTAATGTTATTGAAGATCAACCCTTGGTGATTTATCTTTTGCTTTGCAGAATTTTGAAAATTACATTACCATAACCCAAAAGCCATTAACGAATTGTACCACACGAGACAATTTGTCAACAGCAAATTATTTAACAACATTACTCCGTTCTTTATACATAACCGATCGATAATATAAAATGTATGAAGATATATACATTCAACTGAAGTGAAAATATGAACGTAAAAGAAATTTCACATGCGGTTTAAACTTAACCGTTTTGCATAACAATGCATACAAATGTATACAAGTTTTGAAGGCTTATGTTATGATATTCACGTGTGAATAAATTTCACGTTGATAATAGATTATAATTTGTAAAATGTCAAGCACGTTCTAATAAATGTGTATCTTTTGATATACTATTATGTACCTACATCTTCTGGACATTGCAAGAAAACAAACTAAAGCGACCCAAAACATAGGTCGATAAGGTATTTCGACATTAAGGATAATTTATTTGTCGAGAAGTCGCTGCACGTAGAGTAATGGGCATTGTTGTTGTTTGTTACAATTTTATTTTCAGGATTGCAAGTATATTTTTGTGTTAATAAGTTCCATTGCAATTACTTGCAATTAGTATGCTGTGTAACTAATTTTTCTTTGATACCCACAAAAATTTCTATAAATAACTTAAGTTGAACATAAGTGCGGCTTGAATTAGTTTATTACTGCTATAAACGCTTTCTTTAGAGTTCCCCAACAGAATGTAAAAAAGGAAAATAGCATAATCAAGATTTGAACTTTGGTAAATCGCGTGTCGACTTTACATTTTACACCCGCCAGCAGTATATGTACAATTTATTACTAGTGTATATTGATGTAAAAGCCTCTTTTTTATTGTTATTAGTTTTTTGAACATCTTAAACTATTCATGAATTTCCAAACATGATACTGTAAGAGTATAATAAATCTGATGATTTGACTAATTATTTTTCTTCATTATGCACTCACAACGTTTTATTTATGTTTGTTTAATGCAATTGGGATTCTTAATAGATACATAATTATTTATGTAAATTATTTTTTAGAATAGTCTACTATCTACAATTTGGAATTTTATGCTCATAGCAAAAGTACATGCAAATCTGTCTTACAAGCATAGACATTTTACCGTCACGAAAATGTTATGTAATTACTAGAATAACTTATATTGAGATTTGATTTTTTTTATGCTTGCACCCATCTGATCATTTTTGGTGTACTATTTTTTTTTTTTTACTTTTTACTCTTACTGTGCGATGTTTTATAAAGACCCAAGACATTTTTTGGAGTAATGCATATGCGTTGTGGCTGCATGCATCATAGCCACGACATTTGCTACATGGTCCTCTGTGAATGCCACAACGCGTCGTGCGCGTATAGAGTGTACCAACGCCGAGCCAAGGATGTGGGCCGCCCAGGTACAAAAAAATAACTTGCCACCCCTGAGTTTAAGCGTCGTAACATCATTAAAATTCAACACTTCTTTAATAACCGGCATATGTCATTTTTCCAAATAAAACCAATATCAATTTAACTAATTTATTATAAAAAACAACAAAAAAAAATATTCAAGTTACATTAATGTATGCGTATTTACTACATGTATAGTATTTAAACATATTAAAGCTCTAATTGAGGCGTGTTTAGCAAAAACAGCATAGGTATGTCCAAAAATAAGAATAGCAGGAGACATAAAAAACAGTTTAGGTGGGCTATGAAACGGAGTTTTTAAAAAGCTAATTCCACAGGTTTGTTTTATTTATGCAAACAAACATATTGTTATGATATGAGCTTATGTTTTCTTTAGCTTTTCTGATAAGAAACAAAAAACTAATGGACATATGTGATTTTTGGGGGAAATAAAATTCATGTTTTTTATTTATTTTTATTTCTCAAAAACAAATTAAAAACAAAGTAATGATAAATTTAATTTTTATCAATCATCACAGCCACTACTGTTATCACCTTGCTCAATATAATTTGCTTCGTCCAGGGTATCGGAGATGAGGCCTTCAAAATTTTTTTGGTTATATATTATGTTTTTATATGATCGAAGTAGAGGCAACAAAGAGTTTAAATTTCCAACTTTATTAGATGGAATGGGAATTGGGCCAATATATAGAGGTGTCAGATTCACTGTCGAAGGAAGATTTGTTTTTGCCACTTTGCTGGTACGAAAAGGTCCACTATAACTGTCTTTTAAAAAAAGGATACCCGGGGCCTGGTTGGTAATCTTTATTATTCTGACGTTCTTAATGTTGATTGCAGGCTTAGGATTTTTGTAGAAAAATTCGGATGTTGCACTTTTTAAGTCTTGGGTCATCATTATGAGACAAAATAGACTTGGTTTCTGCCTTGCTTCCACTATTATTTTATCCCAACCGACTGGTATTTCTACTCTTTCCAGACGTATCTTTTTTTATTCAATCAAGGCAAAGTCGGAATCGTTGGGCAAATATGAATGACCTCGCATGGGAAAAACATACTCCACAGAATCCATCATTTGTAGTACAAGAACTAATGTGTATAGAAAATGAATCATCACTAAATATTACTATGTTTCGATTGTGAATGTTGTTTTTCAAATAATGCAAAATCATAGAGGTTACGTTATTTGCTCTCTTTTTGGCTTTGCTTTCTAGGTAGGTATACATTTTGACCTCATTATTGCCTAGATCGTGGATTCCAAAAACGTAATACCATAGTTGCCGAGAGTAAAATGGATTTGAAGGTATGTGAGAGAGAGGAAGGTTTTGCATAAAGTCAAAGCTTATGCACATTACGTCACCTGCTTGAGCTTTTGCTTTATTTTTTCGTTTCATCTCAAAAAATGCTTCTGCCATTCGAAGATGTAGCTTTTTTTCCCTCTCGATGTTTACTCTTTCTTTTGGCTCTATCCAAGCGATGTATACTCTGTGTAAATTTATTACAATCCGCACAAGTGTCGGATCTTGGAAACCCATTTTATATTGAAATGTGTTCTAAAGACCTTCCAGTATGTTTTGTAGGGTACGTTTATACGAAAATGTTCCAAAAAGAAAATGTGCATACTTTTAAGGGTAAGACTTTCCGGCAAGTAGCGGCAATTAGGGTTTTTACGTAGGGAATAATGATATTGCTGGGCAGGAAATGTCTGAATATGAGCTTTAATAATGTCAGTTATACATTCTGGATATTTATTAGACCTGTTTTTATGAGAGCCTCTTTTGTCCATCGGTGATGCCCCTGATTTCATTAAGGAATTCCTGATGCGCCTGATCCGAGCATCTTTTATTCCAAACAAACTAAGAAAAGCTTCTTTGCATACCTTTATTTCCATCTGCTTGGTACGCACTTTATAGGTAAAATGAGCCCTATGTACTTTATTAATCTAGAACACCTTCTTTGGATTTGGTTCATAGAAATCAGCGCAGCTAAATGTGAATTTTGGATATTTTTGTTACTCAAGTCGTTAAACTGTGCCAATATAACCTGCCTTTGCTCTTCGTAAATTTTATTAAAACATACATTTCTGCAACTGCAAAATTAAGGAAAAAATAGTGTAAATTTTACTTAATAGTTGAACAGAATGTTAAAAATGCTATACCTGCATGCTTCACCAGTTTTACGGGCTACTGTCAGCCTTCCTTTGTGACTGATATGTTCTTAACCCTGAACTTTTAACTGTTTAATCAGACATTCTTTCTTAATCTTCTTTTCTTTTTTCTTTGGCCACTCAGTACTCACTTCAAGTTCATTTGCCATTGTTTCCACTATTTTCTAATTACAAAACCACAATTCACAACACATAGTAAATGTAGTACACCGTACAATGACAATATTATAAGATAACAAAACATATTACAAATAATAGAACAGATCGAAGCGACCTCTTCCTTCCACTTCCTTGCGTTTTGCCTTGAACTGAAGGATGATAGTTTAAATGGCTATAATTTCGGCGCTATGCTGCTTTTGTAGGTATTCACTACATGTATTGACGAATATCATATTCTTGCACCTATTGGCGTCATAAACTCATTTTCGGTAAATTGGGACTTTTTTGCCAAACACGCCTCAATTATTAAACTATTTATTTTAAAACTAAATTTATTTCTAGTAAAATTTGCTGAGTTTTGAAACATTTTACAAATTAACTTACTGATGAAATAAAAACAAAACAAAATAATTGAGGTGTGCGACTTTCCTTGCTTTTTTGATAGCTCTCTAATCAAATTCGTTACATCTAAACTCCCGCAAATTTCTTCTTCAAATTTGTAAGTCTTTGCTGGCTCATTGACGATCTCAAGTAGTTTTTAATTACTTTAAGTTTTGAAAAAGATTTCTCACCATAAGCAACAGTAACAGGCATTGTTAAAAAATGCGTACTGCCACAAATAAATTTGGAAACGTACAAATTAAATCATTAGCTACAAGGTATTCTAAAACGTCTTTAGCCGATCAAATAACAAGTTTATTGCAAATGAATAATATTTCTATTTCATTACTCAAATCAATTGTCGATGGATCTGCTAGTTTCGTTTGTAAATCATTGCAACAATTAAGTAATTTTTTTAATTTTTAGTTATTAAAGTTAAAGTCATTTAACTGTTGAAACCTATCACTTAATTTTGATAATGCTACATCTAGAATATAAAAATAAAAATTAACTGGCGATTCAATTGGTTCATTCTTGTGTTCGTAATCAAATAAATTTTTTTTCTTTGCCTGACGGTACTTACAGATGAAAACCCAATTTCACAGTCTATGTCTTCAGCAATTTCTTTAGCTTGCTTAAGAATATCAGTAAAACCACTTTTCTTCTTAGTTGAATAATATAATTATGAATTTCATTTAGCATTTTTACTGCCTCTGGTAAAATAATATTAGATTTTTGCATAATTTTACTTATGAAGTTTATTTTTGGTAAAATCACGATATGAACATAAAAATGTAAACGATTTTATGTTAAGTAATTATTTCCTCCTTAATATAACTAATCATTAGGTAATTGGACTTCTTGAAGGATGAGCACCATAAACCATTCAATTGTTTATTCCGGCACACGAAACGTTGCCGAAATAAACAATTGAATGGTTTACGGTATTCCTCCTTCAAGAAGTCCAATTACCAATCATTAGTAAACGATTTTATTTTATTAATGAATGACTGTGCAAGGTTTCTTGTGTCGTTGTCTCTTGATTTATCATTATAAAAGGAAAAGAGAGCATAATATTTTTTTCTAAATTAAATTTAAGTCTAATAGCATCTACTCAGCTCTTCCACCTCGTATCCGATAGTGGTTTTACAGTCACAGTAGGAATCTCCTTCATAAGAATATGCCAACGGTAAGTAGACGCTGAAAAAAACGTTTCCTGAATAGTACTAGAAAAACGAGTTACTTTAAGAAAGCCTTTTGCGGCATCGTTCACTATGTGCCGCACATGGCACAAAGAAAGCTTTAGGATTTATATCTATAATTTTGTTTGTAGTTCTTTATGTTTGCCTTGTATATTGGCACCGTTATCGTATCCCTGTCCCCGCATGTCTTTTATGTCAATATTTAACTCTTTTAAATAATTTAACAAGAAGGTTTACAAACGTATCCAACGAATAAACATAGCAACAATTGTATAAAACTCGGTTTAAGTTAACCGAATGTTAAACACAAACGTTGCTATGGTTAATTCTTGGATTCAATTGTATTTAATCTTCGGTTGAATTAACAGAACTTTATACAACTGGCCCTTATGTATAACCTTGTGTACCACTTGCTAGTCTAACAAAACTTACCATATTTAAACAAATTAAACTTTTAATGTAAAGCTTTATTGCGATGAACTAACTGCAACGAACTAACACTTTAAAAAAAAACTCACGAAACAAACTAAAAACTTTTTGTACGTTCAAGTCATTTTACAACTTTATTGGTTTAAAAAATGTCACCCGTAAGTCATGTTTACAAATTACTGATCGGAAAGTTTACTTACCGATCGAGGGGCGGTAAGTGAATGACATTTTCTCAAGATAAGAGATATTTTATTTTTAATTTTTATTTTAAAAAAATTAAAAGTACAATACCATAACACTAAAAATACCTTGGTATATTTTAAAAACATAACAAATTATGTATTAGGTAGTTTCCTAACCGAAGTTAGGCTTTCACTGAGGAGTGTGCCGAAGGATTCTACTTCAATGACATTTAATTAATAATTTAAAGAGGAGATATGATTTTATACTGTTATTTATTTATGTTTGAATTTCAAATTTTAACCCCATTTTTATATTAAATCGAGCGTGCAAAAATATTATAAGCATAATAGTCGTTAAGTAAGGAGCACTTACCGACCTTAATACTTAATATACGAAAACGTGCGCGAACTGTCAAAAGCGTCACCTGTCAAACGCGCTTAAGTTTTCTGATATTTTTCAATTTTCTACGCAATTTTCTTAATTTTTCTTTCCGCAAAAATCTTCTATGAAATATTACAACACTTGAAATCGGTAAAGTTGTTCTCAAGTTATGGCGTGACAAATGGAAATGCGGATTCATTTTTATATATAAGATTGCCGTTGCCCAATACTTGCATTTTTAATGTTTCGATAATTTTGCATCTTTACAGTTTAGGCCAGTAGAACTAAACATGAACCTTGCAAAATTGCCAATAGGTTTTTCTTTTTATGTTATTAGGTAGGTTCCCAGTAGTCTACACTTAATTTGTAGTTTTGAAAGCCCTGTTGTAACTTCAGGAGGGCCCAAGAACTGCGATTTTTCTGAACTTGCGTGGATTGATAAAATGGGACACCTGGTATAATCTGCGTAATTTTTTTAAAAAAAGGAGCAATGAGTTAAGGATATTTGCAAATTTTCCAATAAAAATCAATAATATCGTGGGAGTACTACAAAATGTGACAAAACTCCAGAACTTTTTTTTAGATATACAAAGAAAACTGTTGAATATGAAAGTAAATTAAACTTTTATTAAATTTCTTATTATAATAAGTAATTATGCAAAAAAATTATTGGAAAATTTTGCAAAATATCTACGATATGTGAGAGAAAACTTTGTGAAGCAATGATATGTACACGATACATTGTAGTAATCCAGGAAACAGAATTCGCAAAAAAATATTGTTTGGTTTTTATTCTTGCATGCATTTTGTATCTGAGTTAATTTTACACAAGTTTGTTGAAATTGCTAAATAATAATACGGTATTTATTTGACAGTCAGTTAAATTAATTATAGAAAAAACTATGAAGCAAAGATTATTGAAAATTATATAGGTATTTATTCTAAAACCTATCGGTTTAGATGCGAAGTTATGTGACACATTCTTTATTGAATCTTCTAAACGAAAAAAATATTTTAAAATACTTGGTATATCATAAGAGGAAATAAAAATATAAACATAACAAATGCACATCAATCTTTTTTTTTATTTATATGACTTGTATAGTTATTGTATTGTGATGTTAGTATAATATAAGGTGTCCCAATTAATCTGTACATGTGTTGACGAAACTATGTGTGAATGTGGATTCGTTCGTTTTGGCAGAAAATTTTCTTTGAGTTGTATTGATTAAGTATGTGATTGTGTTAAACAAAGACAAAAATATAACTTGATATCGTTGCATGATAAGGGACCTTGTCCAATTAGTAAGTAAACATAACATGGGAAAATCGTATATGAAAATGAAACATATTGCTAGGCTTCAAACATCACTTGTATTATCAGTCATGACATAGATAAACATCTAGGAATCTTGCATTATTGAAATGTACTGTTGGTCAAAATTTCATTTGAAGGCTCATGGTTTACAAATGACGGTAATCATGATAGCGGTAAGAGGATTGATTTTAAACAAAAACATGCTTTTACATAAAACAAGTGCTCTCCTATTCCACGTAATATATTTCGCAAAGCAAGGGATGAACAACATTTTTGTAAAAGTAATTTTACTTTTCAATTGTCTTACAAACACAAGTACAATATTATTTATTTATAATTGAATTGTATGCAATTTACTTTTGAATTTTTTCAACTTATACGAGGATATATTGAAAAATTCCTATAGAACCAAACAAGATTTTAATGTCAAAATATTTTATTACTCAACATATTCTCCTCTTAATTGGATACATTTATTACAGCGAACCTGCAACGTCTCTAGACCTTTCAAAAAAAAATATTTCTTCTTGCTCCGCAAACCAGACCTCCACAGCTTCTATTACCTCCTTGTTGGAAGAAAATGTACGACCTTTTAAACTTTTTTTTTAGTTGAGGAAAGAGGTGATAGTCGGACGGAGCCAAATCGGGTGAATAAGGGGGTGTTCTAGTAATTCAAACCCTAAATCACGAATTTTTGCATGGCAACATGAGATTTGTGTGCAGGGGCGTTGTCCTGCAAAAACAAAACACCTTTGGATAGCTTTCCGCGTCTTTTCTTTAATATTTTCCCGTAGAGTGGTCAGTAATGTCGAATAGTAATCTCCAGTTATTGTTCTACCCTTATCCAAAAAAATCAATCATGATTACTCCATGGCAATCCCAAAAACTGAAGCAAGAACTTTTCCAGCAGATTTTTGGACACGAAACTCTTAGGTCTTGGAGAACCAGAGTGTCGCCATTCCATCGATTGTTGCTTTGTTTCTGGATCGTAGAAATGTACCCAAGTCTCATCCATAGTAACAATTCGGTTTAAGAAGTCTACATCGTTTTCAAATCGAGCACAGATCGAACGCGATGCTTCTACCCTTGCACGCTTTTGGTCAACATTCAAACATTTGGGGATCCATTTTGCAGCAATTTTTCATGTCCAAATTGACGTGAACCATATGATGAACGCGTTCGTATGAAATATTCAGTGCTTCAGATATCCAGATATTCGACGGTCTGATAAAATCATGTCATGAACTGCATCGATATTTTCTTGCATTCCAATTTTTGACGGTCGCATACGAAGGACATTGATCACCAAGGGTATTAAGCATATCTTCGTAAATCTGCTTACCTCTTAACCCTTTTAAATACAGGTACTTGATGATGGCTCGATACTCCAATTTTTCGATTTTCACAATTTCGGTGGACATCTTTTTTCATTTAATTTATTGCGTGACTCTGGTTTACTTTTTTGACGTCAAACTTTACACTGACACTTCTAATAAATTATTGTTCGTTGCTATGGTAACGCAATATTTTGTTTATGCAAGGAACTGGTCTAACTAGATATCAATACATCCTCGTACGTGGTAATATCTCCAAGAGGTAGCAATACAGTATATCGTTTAATATTAGGGTCATATAATTTCCTATTTTAAACTATTAAACATAAATGCTCTTCCACAATTTTTAGCATTGAAAATAATATAAAAAACACACAGTTTATTTTAGATTAAATAAGATTGTTTCAGAAAAGAAAATGATAAAGTCTAGTTTTTTTATGATAAGTTCTGTTAATAGTAACAATTTAGATAAAAGCCTATAAACTAAATTTTATTGAGAAAGTGGTTTCAAATAACAAAAGGTTATTTTAAGCATGTTCAAAACATTTGTTTAAAACAACACCTATTGTTTCGTTACTAAGGGTTGCCTTTTAAATACCTAGCTGTTTATTTTATGCATGTATAGTTTTAAACGAAACTTTTGAAAGGTATGTTTTGTAGGAAAAAATATACATTCGTGTAATTTCATACACAAAAAATTGTGTTGAGTTGCAATTTCAATTGTTGCAAAATACTATTATTTAAAAAATTCTTTGAACAGAACGAATATTTTAGTATGAAAATACTTTCATTTAAATTAAAAATAGGTTTAGTCATTTTGTGTGTTTAGAAAGTTTCAAAAAATTTACAAAATTTACAAAATTACAAAATTTCAAATTTTTTTCGTTGTTGAATCGATCTATAACTTGGCGATATTACTTTGTTTATATTTCGTTTTTGAATGTGATTTTGGATTATTTAAAAAAAAAATTCCCAACTTCTAAAATAGGGCATTGGTACATATTATTCGTATCTTCCTACATTTTTCAATCAATGACAATAGCACCTTTTATGACACAGAAATGTAAGACTGTATTAATTGTTATCTGTTTATTGCTGATGCACGGATGTTTATTTTATAGCATCTAAATACACTGTTATGCCATTTGCATAACCATAAGATTTGATTGCTTACCCTTAAAATTATACGGTTCCAGAAATAGAAAATAAAACCACTGTATTGCTGCATTTTTTTTACTCATCTACATAAAATTGATTTATACTACAAAAAATGTTACGACATATACAATTTAAAAGTAATAAAATCAAAAATCATATAATACCACTTATTGTGTTAAAATAACTTTTTAACATGCAACCGTTCTAAAAAATATTCTACACTTTTGATTTGGCTTTAAATGGAATTGAATAATTTAAAAATTCTAACGGCTGTATGTACATAAGTAGAAAACGTGTGAACGGAACACACGAACAATAAGGAAAGAATTTGTAATATAGAAGTTGTGGGTCTTTAAAGTATTTTGCTTAATATGCATGAAACCATTTGTAATCTAAAAAGTATGCTAGACATTAAAATATAAAAAATATACCAATAAATAACTATAATATGCGCAAATTTGTTTCGAAATATTTTCATGATTTTGCGTGTTGCTTAAATTTTTTTGATAGTTTTAAATGATTTTATTGTAACTACGTATTCTGAATTCACTCTCGCTTTTTGCCCTATAATTTTCAAGCAAAATTACTACCCAAATACTTTACGAAAGTTTTGCTATTAAACGCACCATTACAACACGGTTGAATATATAGGAAGTTTCGTCCGAAATTACCAACATAATCGAAGATATTTGTTGTTCAGAACAGTTATTAAGTGTTTTGTTTAAAAAAAAATATGAAATCGTTAAAAAGCTTAATGGACAATTTTTATTTGTTTGAAGAACTACACCAATAAACAAAACTGGATGCTTGCATAATTTTTGTTTTCCAGAATAAATTTCGTTTACAAATTAATAAAAAAAAAAACAGGAATCTAAACAAGTAATGCTTCTCAAATCTCTTAATTTCACATTCAAGAAAAACGTAATGAAGAAACATATTTATTTTTTAATTGAAGGTGTTTTAAATAAACGCCACGCGGTTTTCGCTAAATAGTGTAATATGTTGAAACAAAACTTTGAAAAATTAAATTAAAGAATTTTTATTAAATGGAGAAATTCAATATAAGAAAAAAAGCGGAGTTCTCAATTCTTCGTAAAACCGATTTCAATGATTTTCCATACGTTTATAATGTTCAAATCGTTTTAATTAAAAAATAAATGGTATCTGACCCGCACTATTTTTCTCGTATCTGACATTCGGAATTAATGTATTGACATGTACCAATTTTAATTGCACTTAGAAGGACAAATGACCCTACAGTTATTTTACTAAACATTTATTCACGAATTATCCCAAAAAAACGATATCGCCAAAATTTTGATAACTTCCAATTTTCTAGACATTTTTTAAGCTGATTTTGGAGTAATGTAAATGGTTTAATTCAATTTAATGGTCAAAAATTCCCCAAAATGTTTATTGCATCATTTATTGTCCAGTAATAGTAATTATGTTGAAGATATCTTGATAATACTTGTTAAATGAACGTGTTTTAGTATTTATAGGAGGGTTTATTTAATTAATTAATTATTTTGTTCATAATTAACTTAAATGGAGCGTTTCGCTTCTTTGTACTGGGTAACTTCCTCAGGCCAACGTTAATAATTAAAAAACAAATAATTTGTTGAATTATGTGTAAATCACGACACGTTAAAGATATCGAACCACAGTTTTATGTTAAATGGTTTTATCCAGGGAATTATCTTTAAATCAATAATTCAAAGCATTATTATGTTTATTTGCTATTATTAAAAATGGAACCCTACTAACTAATTCTGTTTTATATCTTTGTTTCATAATTTCGAGTTGAATGAATAGCAGTATTACGTTAACTAAATGTAGTTTATATGTTTATATTGATTTATTTTTTTGCTACGACTGTAGTGAAACTTTGAGTGTTTTTTGTTCAAATAATTAAAAAATAAATATTTTAATGGTACACAAGTTGTACTATATTGTAGATGGTCTACAAAAATTGAGAAACAAAAATTAATTTTTTACATTTTTTATTGCAGATTTTTAGAGTGTTGTGACGCATCCTTTTATTTTGGAATATTTTCAAAATTATTAATTATAGAGATTTTTTTAATGAAATTTATACTTTATTTAAGAAAAATATTCACAACGAGATATTTTTTAGTCACGTAACTTTTGATTCTGTACAAAAATCACACATTAAAAATTTATTTTAACACTGTTCTTTCAAAAACATACATACTTTATACAGGGTGATTCATAACTATTGGGACATAAGCTAAGGGCGGGTTATTTAGGACCAAAATATGACCATAAGACACAATATGCCTTAATAAAATATTGCTGTGGGGAAGAAGATACAAGGCGTTAGATAAAAAAAAATTTTTTTTTCATTTTTAGTTAATAATTTTACTGTAAATTTATCAATTCTTATCAAAATCTACTGAGAAGCATAATTATCTGACAGTCCAAAAACGTACCCTTAATAAATGGAGTCACATTTGAAATCCCTTTCTGACACTACGAACTGTTCAACTGCGTTTTTCTCGGAAACGGATGAAATTATCGTATTTAAACAGGAGTACCAATATTGTGTAAAAATGATGTTTACGTCATATTCTCTAATCAAAATCACTAAAAAGTTTTCTCAAAAAAAGTTACCGGTCGATTTCATCATCAGGACTCATTTACGTGGCGCCCCCTACAACAAATTGTAAAATAGTACATAAAATAATGTTCTTGGTCTAAAGTTTGTCTTTCTGTCGATTTTGATAAGAATTGATAAATATACAGTCGAATTATTAACAAAAAAAAAAAAAAAAAATTAATTTAACGCTCTGTATATTTTTCCACAGCAATATTTTATTAAGGAATATTGGGTCATATTGTCATATTTTAGCCTAAATAACCCGCCCTTAGCCTATGTCCCAATAGTTATGAATCGCCCTGTAGATGCGAATTTTGTGATCTTATTTGTCTATAAAGTTTAGTGAATTCAGGTTATCTCTTTGGAGGTCGTGACCATATTTTTCTAAATCTTGTGAAATCTCTTTCTTTGTAGATTCTCTTTAAATTTTCATGTAGAGTATAGCATTATCGATAATAGTTCTAATGATTATGCAGAGTGTCTTTGAAATACGGTCATTACATTTAACATGGCAGAAAATACAATCAATTTACAAAAAAATTATAATAAACTTTGATTCTGAAAAAATTATTGGATATGTTATTTGCATTTAACGCTGAAGTGTCGACTAGTTAATTTCAGTTGAAAAGAAATCCGAAAAAAACGACATTCAAAATTTTATTTACTAACAGATCTTTTTCAAATCAGTTAATTATGGTCAGATATCCAGTCTTGTTTTGCGTTCAATTATTTATTATTTATTGTTTATCATCTTATGAAAATATTTATACTTTTCTTATGTTATACCTGTTATGGTTGCAGTTAACTAGCTCTAATTTATTCGATACTTTAACCAAATCCTGTATATTTACGATATTCTATATAATACAGTTTAATGTTTTACTGCAACAGGTTGCAAAAATGTTTTTGACACATTTTTGTATATTTTTAAAAATTATTTAATTTATATTTACTTTTTTTTATTGCATTACTGTAAGGTTTGATTAATATGACGACTTAACATGATGTAAGAGCTTGATGTTAACAACAATTGTTTTTAAATTTTATTTGCAATTTTAATATCTATTTCGCATCGTTTAATTTATTTTCTTCAAATTTATTGAATAAATATCATTTTGTTGCGTTTGTTTGGGTAGGGTGGCAGTAGTCGAGACTAGTTGCCGGGTTCCGAACTGATTTTGCGTCACTAGAAGTAACACTACACGTGTACGATTATGCGTTGCTTTATTACGAAACGTTATAACACAATGTCCACTAACAAATGCTAAAGTATTGTTCTCACAAGTCGAGATGCAACACTTAGGCGAGTACTAAGACTATAGCTAGGTCGTTGTTCTCAACTAGAGATGCAACTGTTAAGCGAGTTAAATTAAGTTTAAGACTCAGACTGGTTTAGTACCTATTAAGTTGAGAACTTAAGTAAGTATTACAATACGAGTATGTGATAGCAGTTGGCGCTCCTAGGGTTGTTGCGGTGAGTTGCGGCGTTGGCGTACCCTTGCGTGGTTGTGCTACCTGCTATTGTGGGTGGTTTGTATCCTTATTATATAGGGGTCGTGAGTGGTATTGCTACAGACTCCCCTCTGGATCCTAAGGCGTGTTGGCGCAGGATTCAGGATATCGTCTTGGTCGACCCCTTCTGCGGATGGGTTGTATGACCGTGGGTGTGTTTCCATCGTCGCCCTTGTACTGTTGTAGTGCTGACGTGTGGTATTTGCCTATAGGGACGGTAGGTTTTTCCAGACTAGCTATTTCGAACGAGGTTGCGCCCATTCTCCTGAGTATTATGTATGGTCCGTCTCTTCGGGGAAGGAATTTTGCAGAGATTCTTTTTCCCGCGTTGCTGAGGGTGTGTGTGTGTACCCATACTTTGTCTCCGGGGGCGTAGTTTGGACCCTCTCGTCTCTTGAGGTCTCCTTTCTGTTTGGCTTTGTCCTGCTGCTCTTCCTGTACCTGTTTTGCCTTACGCAATGTTTCGGTTAGGCGTAGTAGGTATGGTGTGACTTCTGGGACAAAGTTGTCACTTTTTATTATGGCTTTCTGATCCCTGTGCGCGTCATCCGTGGTTCGTAATTCTCTGCCGAAAGTGAGAAAAGCGGCTGACTGCCCTGTGGATGTGCATTTGGCTGTGTTCATTGCGAACCTTATAGCAGGTAGTTTCTCGGGCCATTGGGTATGGTCATTTCCTACCAGGATTGCTAATTGTGGCTTCAAGTCTCGGTTTTGCGTTCAACCGGGTTGGCTTGTGGGTGGTAGACCGGTGTCAAGACTTGTTTAATGTTTAGACCGTACGTTATGTGTTGCATTATTTGACTCACAAACTGTGGTCCATTATCGCTTAGGATTCTCCTTGGTGTGCCGTATCTCATGCAGATATCGTCTACAAGGATTTGTCCGCAAGTGATAGCGTCTGCTTTCTTTATTGCGTAGAGTTCTACCCATCTGGATGCTGTGTCTTCAATGATCAGTATCCATTTTTCTTTCTGAGGGCCCTCTGGTAGTGGTCCTACTAGGTCTATGGCTATCGTTTCAAATCGCTGTGCTGGTGCTGGGGTTTGTAATAACCCAGCTGGTTTCAGATTTGTTGCCTTGTATCGTTGGCACTCTGTGCATTTTCGAACATATTCGAGGATTTGTTTGCGCATGCCTACCCAGAAGTATCGGTTTGAGATGCGGTGATACGTTCTCTCACCTCCATAGTGGCCTGCGGGTTGGTGTGTCGTGGTACTCCTTTAGGATCGTTTCTCTCTCTTGAGCCGGTACGACTTGCTGGGCGTCTTCTGTTTCACCTCGGGTGCGTAGCGGTATAATATGCCTTGCGAGAGGAGGTATCCACGATCTGTCCATCTCGAGTAGTCTACTGGAGACGGATCTTTTTGCTCAAAGCAGTTTATAATTTTCTGTAGTTCTGGATCAGCCAGTTGCGCTTTCCTGATATCTTCCGATGAACGCGTTGGTAGGTCGATAGTGAAGCTACAGATTTCGCATGTCTCGGCGAGGTGCTTGCCGCACGGTGGCCTTGACAGTGTGTCTGCTACTACGTTCTGTCTGCCTGGTACGTAGGTGTATGTGATGTGGTAGGGTTGCAGTTGAAGGGCCCATCTGGCTAGCCGGCCCTGTGGTGTTTTTAGTGATAACAACCACTTGAGGGGCTGGTGGTCTGTCGCCAGGGTTATTTGTGTTCTTTCTATGTAACCTCTGAATTTGGAAGTGGTCCATACTACTGCCAATGCTTCCCTTTCTGTGGTTGAGTAGTTGCGCTCAGCCGGTGTTAGTAAGCGGCTGGCGTACTCAACTGGTCTTTCTTCTTCTGCTTGCCCTTGTGACAATACTGCACCTAGCGCGTATTGGCTGGCATCAGTGCGTAGGGTGTATCCCAAGGTATGATCGGCCTGTCTTAATATTGGCGGCTGGATGAGGAGTGCCTTTAGGGAGGCGAAGGCTCGTTGTTGGTCTTCGCTCCAGGTCCAGGTTGTGTCTTTCTTCAGGAGGGATGTCAGTGGTTTCGATATTGCAGCGAAGTCAGGGATGAAGCGCCTGTACCATGAACATGTTTGCAGGATCGAGATGAGTTCCTTCGTGTTCTTGGGTGCTGGTCGGGCTCGTATGGCTTCTGTTTTTCCTTATCCACACTGATTCCTTGAGGGGTAATGACGTGGCCTAGATAATTCACTTTCTCACACGCGAATGCGCACTTACTACGTTTTGCGCGTAGTTTATATTGTCTTAATCTGCTAAATACTAATTTTAAGTCTTTAAGGTGAGTCGTCACGTCCTGGGACAGTACTATAATGTCGTCCAAATATGCAAACACACTGACACTAGGGAGTCCGGCGCGGAAGTGATCGATTAGTCGCTGAAATGTCGCAGGCGCGTTCCTTAGCCCAAAAGGCATTCGTTTGTAACGGTATAGGCCGAGAGGTGAGATAAACGCGGTTTTATCTCTGTCCTCCGGTCGTATCTGGACTTGCCAATATCCCGATTGGAGGTCTAGCGTCGAGATGACGTTGGCCTTCGCGGCGTGGAGTAGGTCGTCCATTCGCGGAAGTGGATATTGGTCCGGTTTCGTCACTTGATTGAGTTTTCGGTAGTCTATGCACACACGTGTTTCACCATCTGGCTTCGGCACTAAGACCACTGGGGAAGCCCATGCTGACTCGCACTCCTCAATGACATCCTTGTTTAGCATGTCCTTGATGGCTTCTTTTAGGATCTGTGTGCGCTGTGGCGATAGCCTGTACGGTGGTGATGCCACGGGTGGATGATCACCGGTGTCTATATGGTGCTGTCCATACGGTGTCGCTTCTCCCCCTGGTCCGAAGACATCGACGAAGTCGTGGAGTAGGGAGTGGAAGGTGTCTACTTCCCTTTTGATAGCCCGTGTCCTTCATGGGGTTGCAGGTGGAGGTCTCTCGCTTCCATCATGTTGAGTTGTACCCTAGGACGTTTCTTGGGTGAATGTGGGAAGATCGACGATGGAGGTAGTTTTGGTTCCGTGATCTTCCTATTTGGATCTATGCTTCCAGCGAAGATAGAGTATGTTTCCGTGCGCAAGAGCGTGTCCATGTCTGGTTCTGGAGGGTGCTGTCTTGGCTGCGGCGTTGGATCGCGGCCGAAGAGGGAGTGCTCGAACCTAGGATCGTTCTTGATGCAGGGCACTGAATAGCCCTCATATGGCTTGGGGATGTTTTTAAATTCCCTGGGCGCATATGGTCTTGCGGTCATTTCTGTGAGGAATAGGTGCTCTGTTGACGGTTCGTCTTCGAATGACCATGTTCCTCCACGGACGTTGATTATTAGGCCACTCTGGTGCAGGAAGTCTACGCCCAGTAGGGTGTGGTTATTCGCGTTAGGTAGCACTAGTAATTCCGTCGTGACTGTTCTGTTCATTAAAGTTATATCTACACTTACACTTAACACTACACATGGTCTTTCTAATCCATCGGCTAACACTAGATTTATATGGCGTTCCTGAAAGGAGTGGTTGTTTTCCTTCAGCCATTCGTATAGGATAGCGCCGGCAACACTTTGTTTGGCGCCTGTATCTAGGAAGGCTCCTCCTGTCCTGCCACAGACAGTGATTGGTACGATGGGTCGCTGTGGTATCGGCTTGCACTCTGATTGGTACAGTTCGACGTCGTTGTTTGCGATGGAAGGGTTGCACTTGACGCAATTCGATCGGATTACACCTGGTGTTTTGCATCCAAAACATGCTATGGCGTCGCTCAACACTTAGGCGAGTACTAAGACTATAGCTAGGTCGTTGTTCTCAACTAGAGATGCAACTGTTAAGCGAGTTAAATTAAGTTTAAGGTCTCAGACTGGTTTAGTACCTATTAAGTTGAGAACTTAAGTAAGTATTACAATACGAGTATGTGATAGCAGTTGGCGCTCCCTAGGGTTGTTGCGGTGAGTTGCGGCGTTGGCGTACCCTTGCGTGGTTGTGCTACCTGCTATTGTGGGTGGTTTGTATCCTTATTATATAGGGGTCGTGAGTGGTATTGCTACAATTTTATTTTTATAACTAGTATATCATTCATAGTAACAATCCTGTACCCCATTCAAAATTAAATCTCAAACTGAAAGTGGGTTTTTTATACAGTTATTATTTTTTTAGACGACTACTCTTGAAAGTAACCATATCACAGCACAAAGTTGTGTCCGAAAATGTAAAATATCATAACTCTTTCAAAACTGTTGTGATAAAACTCAAAAGTTAATAGTTTACACTCATATCGTCTTAGTTACACTTAGCAACGACCTTCGCATCCATTTTTTACCACTTAATGAGAAAATCAAGTAGGTGAACGTCTACCGAATTTGACATGTTATTTATTTGAGGCACAGTAAAATAAAAACTAAAATTTGTTTCCGCGTTTAAAATCTTGAAAATGTCGAGCAGTAGCGATGAATGTAACATCCAATTAACACTGTCATTAGTTTTGTAAGAAGCAAAAGTTACCACACCGGTGTTGCAAAGTTGTTTTTCTTAACCCTTAACAAGTAAGAACGTAATTTTATATTGTAGTCGTGTAAAAATAGTGTTCCTGACTCGTACGAAAGTGTAAATATCTGTGCTCGTGTTTAGAACCACTCGTGCTACGCTACGCTTCGCACTCGTTTAGCTATCAACACTCGCACGATATTTGCTACTTTCGACACTTGTTAGGAAAATAACTACTTTGTTCTCGCTGGTGAATACAAAACGCACGGCAACTAAAATGTCGAATATTGCATATTGAATTGATCTACCTCTGAAAATATATTGACAATTACTTATTCATATTGATAATTATAGTTGCTAAATATTACATGTTTTCAAGTTATTTTAAACTGTAAGTTTTGCAAAAATAAAAATTTTGAATCGCCTGCTGTAAATTCGCAAGAGGTTGTACAATAGTTCTCTCACTCCTGAAGAGTCCCAAAAGGACGAAACAGCTGTCGATTGATTCTCGGTGTTTGTTTGCTATTGTACAACCTCTTGCGAATTTACAGCAGGCGATTCGAGATTTTTATTTTTGCTAACGCTTATCTTGGCTATAATTATCGAAGGATCGACTTATGTGACTGCTTTTACATACCTGTCGACAAAGTTGCTTAATGCGAACCATTGCGTAGGTGATCGCTAACACGAGTCGACACTAGATGTTGCAAAACTTACAGTTTGAATATGATATACCCCTCCAGTAGGGAATATAGTTGACAGTACGCATTTGTACAATAGTGAACTTATACTGAGTACTCTCACTCCTGAAAAGTCCCAAAAGGACGAAACAGCTATCGAGTGATTCTCGGTGTTTGTTTGCTATTGTACAACCTCTTACTGAATTTACAGCAGGCGATTCGGGTTTTTTTTATTTGAGAGTGTAGAAAAAGTATTGCACATAGTTGGAGCAGTAAACATTTTTTCAGTCTCGCGTGATTTACTACACTCCGACTTTGAAGTTATTCCCAAACAAAAATACTGTTTACAGCAGCTCTTATTTATAAAATATTGTTTTTCAAGCCAAAATTGAAGAAAACTCCACGTATTTTTTTCTGTGATCTTTAATATTTACAAAACTAAAACATTTCGTAAATTGAACACTACAGTAAACACATTTTTGTAAAGTGATAATATATTTTCTAGTGGTTTAACGGTGTGTAAGAATTACGTATTGATTTTAAGATTATCAAGGGGAAGCTTCTGAACCTTATTTAATCACGTATAAGCTTTTAACAGAAATAAATCATTCAAGTAAGATTTTCCTAATAAGACTTTTAGATAAAATATTGGGAGTTGAATTTACTTTTGATGGAGCTCTATTGAATTCTTACAAAATATATTGTACAAATTAGCATTTTTGATCTTTGTTATGTGTAAATCTATATTTAAGGTTTCGTTTCAATAGTTTGTGAGGAATACCTTTTTTAGGGGAAATAAACGTTAGTGTAATTTTATTTTAACTCTCAAATGAGTATAACAATAGGTTTATGTAGTTTATGTATTTTTTTGTTTAATATTCAAAATAATATATTTTTTCAATTATTAGTTATTACTAATGAAGTCTGTACATATTTGGTTAAAAACAATTACAATTTGATAGCAAAGAATGGTATAATATTTAAAAAAAATTATACAAGTCTGCCTGTATTCAGTACCCAGAGAGCTAGAAAATCTGTTTGATCGAAATCAATGAAGGAGTTAGTGTAGATTTTAGTAGGATAGTAAATTTGGGTGTCCGAATGGTCTTTTTTGCCGCTAGAGCCACTACATTGCACTTTTTGAGTTTTCGAAAAATCAGTTTGGCACATTCTACTGCAAAATAGTTATTTTCAAAAGTAAAAGTGAGTCAATTTTCTACAAATCCTGACTTACAAGTTTTTGTTCGCAATATATATCTTCTAAGGAGAGCAGTAAAAAGCATGCTTGAATAAATAACACTTTACACAATTGTCGAGAACATTTCATTTTGTATCGAAAAGCACATGAAATATATACAT
Source organism: Abscondita cerata (assembly GCA_030710515.1). NCBI lineage: Eukaryota > Metazoa > Arthropoda > Insecta > Coleoptera > Lampyridae > Abscondita > Abscondita cerata. Next base: position 96,804 of record JALBCR010000734.1, read on the forward strand.
CATAAATAGGCTTCCTAGGTGGAGGTAGTCACAAAAACAGGTAGTCTTCTGCTTCTCAAGATTAAATTCTGGGAAATGAAAGTAATAAGAGAGGATTTATTTCAAGCTTAATCAGTAATATAATAGATGCGAACTTCACCGTCGAACAAGTTCCAAATGTCCTAATACACTGATCGTCAATAAGGCCATTCATTGATTCCGTATCTGAGTTTGAGTTGGTCCTAATCATCGGCGAAGATGTGATATTCTAGTTCTCTTGACACCTCTAGCTCGAATAAAGCCAAAATATATTTTGTTAAACTGAGCAGGCAAAATCTGAACAACAGCTGTACTGTGCTTTAAAGCTTCAGCTACAAGAAATGGTAAACTTTACAGTTACTCCACGCATTTAGTGGATGTGTTACCACGTCTGCTTTTTGTAACGAAGGCAAAATTAAATTTTTCAATACATTGCGGAAAAATCCACATTTGGGAGATGTACAAATCTTTCATGAACGTGGGTGGCTAGGTCGGAAGATATAATCGCTGCTGGGTAGCGTTTTCTTCTAACAATTGAGGTGGGAGCTTAGAAACCCTCACCGGATGTAGTAAATGATTTCCTGCAAGTATAAAAGGATGTCGGTCGTATTGCAGTTGCAAAAAAAAAGCAAGTCTTAAATCGCATATGATGAAGATAAAATCCATATGATGGTCCATCATCATCTGTATTTGCGATAAAATAATAAAACCATAGAATATACTGTATCAAGGCTTATTTAATACGATTCCTGCATATACTCCTCCAAAGTTTGTTCTTTGCCAAGCTCTATCTTTGAAAATTATTTTCGAAAATAACTATTTTCAAGTTGAATATGCGCCAAACGCAAGCTATTTCAAAAGTACTCCGAAAAGCGCATTTTTATGTTTTTCAATGTATTGGCTGTAGCGCAAAAAAAATGGCAGCAAAACATTAACTACAGTTCAGGACACCCGACATCCAAGTCTATTATACATACTACCAAATATAAAAAACTCCTGCATTCATTTCGATCAAAAATCTCTGGGTTGTGGGGCTACTGAGACTTTTAATTTAAACATGAAAACTCCAATATTTAGTATGTCGTATTATAAGGCGCCCAAACCACTGTTTTGTTTATTTTTGATAACGTAATAAAATTTCTTATTTTAAAATATTTAAGACGCATTTCCAAAAATGTTATATTTACGAATTTGAAAAAATTAAAAAACCTACAAAAGCAAAATACATAAACGTAAATACAAATTAGATTTTATAATTGAGGGGCGTTTATCCAAAACAGAACATAACTATTTAGAAATGAACTACATCTACATATAGTGTTTACGTATAAGATTTTATGAACAGTTTTTTAAACTTAGACAAAAAGTTAACACGAATCCCTAATCCGTATGTGATGGATTCTCAATTAAGATTGTATTATATCTTTGTATTTCAGTCCATTTAAATAAATAGTTTTCATAAGAGCTTCTATGTTCTGTTGGAGTTGTCAAGTGAACTTTATACATCTCTTATTAATATGTTATGACTTATGCGAGCGCACACCCGAATACTCTCGATTCATTTTACGAATACTCTCGATTCATTTTACGAATACTCGATTCATTTTACGAATTACATGTACTCTGCATTCATATTGATTAGTCAACTGATGAATGTAAGTGCTGAGGCCAATTATTCTTCATGATTGTGTGCTCTTTAGAGCTAATTAATATAGATGACTTAACGCATGCGTAGCATGCTGGCGGCTTTGCTTGTAGTATAATAACTATTGACTGGAAAGCATTCATTCAAATTTCATAGAAACGTAAATCTACTCTGTGAATAAAACTTTATTTGGTATTTGTACTCATTCAATACACTAATATCTTTCGAGAAATAAATAAAACAAATTTTTTTTTTTAATCTTTAAATGCATTTCAGAAACTGTTAATGTATTGGTTGAAAACATGTTGTCTAAATTAATGCACAACAATTTTTCCTCCATTATTGTAGTACCTAGGAATGAATTTAATTTTGTAAAAGTTCTAAAATCTGAAAATGTTTTAATTTTAATTTTAAGTTCCCATTTATAATAATATTGAACTATTTTAGAAAAAGGAAAAATTATGGTAAGTACATATTTTTGCTTTCTGAAAATCATGATTACAAATCCCCTTTTAAAATCACCACGTCAGCTTTGTCGGAAAATTTTGTTTACTTTGTTTAACTTTTCGTCAAAGCATAAAATTTCAAGTACCTACGTGTATTATTTTCAATGTTCAAACAAAAACCGGTACTTTACGATTCGTTAAAAAATAATTTTTCATTAATTCTAATAGCACATTCAGCAGCAGTATTTAAATACTAACCAAAAGCAAAAAATTCATTTTCTATTTGTTTAAACAGACTTTATTTAATCTCCCAAATTCGATAGGATAAAGGTGTTGACGTCACTGTACCAGTTTTCCCTACCATTTATATTGATCATCTTTCTGGCGTCGAACAGCTTCAGTCAACAAGTGTGTGCGTCGCCACCGTTTCCATTAAGTTTTGTTTAATGCTTCCCTTTTAAATATTTTATTATGCCGTTCACTATACGATGCACGTATAATTTAAATTGCAGCTGTATAATTCAACGCAATTTTACTTAATACACTTTCATCCCTTATTTTGAAATTTCCATTTAAATAATATTTCGAATGTAAACATGTATTTACATTTTGAAGTAGAATTTACCAACAATTAATTTGTAGCACATTTGTTTCTTGGATATACTATTAACATGTTTCCCAAGTATATCAATTAATTATATTTCTATGTTATGGAAATATTACAAAATTTCAAACATATCGGTTCAGTTCATGTAACTAACGTGCATTCAATAAATCGCAATGTCCGTTACTGTCTTGGCTCTACAGAACAACAGAAAATGTAAAAGTTTTAAAACACCCTGTTTTTTCCTTTTTTCTTTTCTCGGCAAATTAGAGTTAATAGATTGTACAATGGCCCATTAGTATGGCGTCAGGAGTCATATTTAAAACAATTCGTTTTTAAATGACCCTTACAACACTCACTAATAAGGTATACAAATTTGAATCTCAACTTTAACTAATGTTAATTAGTAGTGCATGTCTATTACTTCATTCTTACTAGTTTTTACAAATATTAAGTAAAAATTTTGTTAATAATAAATAAGGGCTTGAAAGAAACACAATAACGTTCATCAAATTTTGTACTCAATATAATGTAAAACATGTTTTACAATATAATGTAGGTAATAGTTATTCTCACATAAAATTCAGGAAAATCTCACATTACTGAAGAGGACCTAATTTGAAGGTGCAGAGTATTTTAAAGTTCTGAGTCAAGTAAGATATTTTTAAGTAAAATGTGTGTCTTACGACAGCTCATGTAAAAACATTGACACGTATGAATAGTATAAACTAAGAAAAATGCCAACAATTAATTGTAACGACATGTGTGCGTTTAAAGTGCATAGCGCTATCTAAGCGATAGCTTTAATGCTTGAAACACACGTGTGTCGATAAAGCCAAGTAAAACTTGTACAGAAGCATAACACGCAACGAAAGAACACCTGATGCAGCATTTCGCTCTTATTATGAGCTCATCAGAGGTGTATACTTAAGTGCGTTATACAACTGTACAAGACGGCGATTGGTCTTTTAAACTCTCGTGGAGCAATGAACATAAGTAAAATGTGTGTCTCTACGACATCTCGTGTAAAACATTGACACGTATGAATAGTATAAACTAAGAAAAATGCCAACAGTTAATTGTAACAACATGTGTGTAGTTTAAAGCATAGCGGTATATTAAGCGATAAGCTGTTAATGCTTGAAAACACACGAGGTAGTTAAAAATCAAGTAAAACTTGTACAGAAGCATAAGCATTTTCTGTGAGTTTCCGGGACACACGGTATAGTCCAGTGCATTTAGAAAATTTCGTTGCGTGCTATGCTTCTGTACAAGTTTTACTTGGCTTATCGACACACGTGTGTTTCAAGCATTAAAGCTATCGCTTAGATAGCGCTATGCACTTTAAACGCACACATGTCGTTACAATAAATGTTGGCATTTTCTTAAGATATTTTGCTGACGTGTTTTGTATTAAATTTTTAAGAAATAGTAAAAAACACTAATTTTACAAATTTTAGAAAAATTTTGTCAATTTATTTGGGCAACTATAGTTACAAAGTAACGTCAAAAATTTATGCTGCTCACTGTATATACGTCGGTATGATAAATCATTTCTGCAGTTCATATTTGTTTGAGTAAAATCATATAGTTCACTGCATAAAATCTTCTATGTAACTTGTCCATAAAATCGTTTTATGGTCTGCCACAGTGTGTGTCTCTGTCTGAAAGGACCCTTTTTCAGTTTTCAAGACACGAAACCCTCTGAGTTTCAATGTAAAAATTTTAATTTCTTTTTGCTCATTTTCTGTGAGTTTCCGGGACACACGGTATAGTCCAGTGCATTTAGAAAATTTTTATAGGAGTGACCCACCATTTTTGTAAACATTATTCTCTTACTCTCCATTCTAAAGAGGTTAGTGTAACCTTAAGTTTGCGCACCCCTAACACCAACCCTTTCTTCGCCATCTTGGATTTAGTGTTTTTTAGAATTTTCATATCTCGCGTTCTAATTATCGCACAGTCATAAACTTGATGCCTTTGGATTGGTTTTAAGTTATACTTTCAAAAATATTATCTGAAAAAACTAGCCGTTTAACAGGAAACAAGTTATTGCTCTTCAAAGTCGACAGAACGACTTTAAAAAAAAAATTTTGTCTTTTTCGGCTCCTATCTTTTTCCAGTCCACCTGACGTTTTTTTGTGAAGAACTTTAAAAGTAATTTCTATCATTTACAAAACAAAAATTGATTCCGATACGACCATTTCTCGCCCGTCAATCGACGCTCGAAATTGTTATGTTTTGCGCGTGGATTTCGAAACACGCTCACGTTACATTTTGTCGTAATACGACTTGTCTCTCGTTCATTTATCAAAATAAACGATTCTTATGAATCATACATTGTTTAAATATGTCTATTTGTTCAATAAAAATTTTGTTGGATTAGATTTTTATTTAAAAAATGAACATTTCGATGGGTTTAACCGTTGATTGAAATATTGGTAAAGATAGTCAACCTTACGGGATTATGCGACCCCGAAATTTGTTCTAAACATCAGAGGTCGGTAGTATCGCTTTGTGCTAAGAAAATACGTCAATTGTATTGTAGAATTTACAGAACAGTATTGCCGATAAATGTGAAATAGAAAACTGTAATTTTGCTGATAGTTTATGCTAAGGCACGACATTGTTGCCAATGCATCATGCCGTTGATTGAAATATTGGTGCATTGAGTCAATGTTGACAAACAAACAAAAACATGCGTTCTACAATATACAAGAATTTATTGATTTTTGTCGACGTACTAATTAAATGTGTGTCCTTTGTTATATATTTTTTTCTATTGTCTGTTAATTGTTCAATGTAATAATATTTATTTGTATCTTTCTTACGTAAGGTTATAACAATGGTTATACCATCATGACAAACACATATATGTACAAAGATTGTATACATACACATGTGAATAAAGTTTATTATTATGAAAAAACCTGCAGATTTAAAAGTATTAATTTCGTAAAGAAATCGTTGAAAAACGTTCTCCCAAAAAAACAATTTCTTTAAATACTTTTGAAAATTCCATACTCATATATTTATTACATTAACATCGTTTATCCGTTGAAAATGTTTTAAAATCTATTAGGCTTACGCAAGTAAATTTCTAAATTTTGGTCATTGAAATTAAAATTTTTAACATAGAAACGCTATCCCTTTTATGTTGGAACGAATGTTGAATTTTCTTATATTACAATCTAACGTACTCAACTGTTTGCATCTAAACAATATTATAACAAGCCTACTCATTTACTAAAGGTGTTGCTAAAAGTATGCAATTGTAGAATTTCTGACTAAGCCGATAAGGAATGTGACTCATAAACGATAATCCGGAAGACTCCTCGTAATACATTTGTTTCAATATCAACTTTAGGTGTACTTATATTTTAAGATATGATAAACGCATTAAAGTTAAAGCATCTATGCAAAGCTTAATGATTATCTGTTTATTTGTTACAATGAAAATATTACAATCAAGATTGGTTTTAAGTATGTATTTCCTGAGCTTTACTTTAATAACAATGGTAATAACATTTACAAAATACTATCAAAAGAACACAAAATAATCGAAAGTAATAATACCCCACCACTTTTAGTGCTTAACAACAAAACCGAAAATTAATTAGTCTTCCTGTTGTGCTCAGTTTAAGAGGTTTTCGGTTCGAGTTTGATTTTGATTTTTTAAAACATTTCGGTAGTTATTATTTACATGTAAGATCGGATTGCTGGTTTAAAAACTTATCCATTAAAATGAGTAATACTATTGCGTGTCATCGCTGTGGTATATCACGGTTGCAATAATTCGAGGAAAAATTGCCCGACGATCAGCTTTTATCGGTTTCCTACTAATGTCTGCTAAATAGATGCAAAATTGGGTGATGAATTGTGGTAATTCAAAGCTAGTACTACTAGATGATCTTAATTTATTACGAAATAAATTAATCTGTGAGAAGCATTTTGAATCTAGTAGTTTTCGAGATCCTTCCGCAAGAAGAAACTTAATATTACTGCAGTTCCTAAGAAGTTTGTTTCGGGTAAGTAATAATTTTGTTCAGCAATGACAATTTGCTAATACTTATTGGTAGCGGTCTGGTAGGTACCCAGTGGTGAGAAGTATCTTAACGTTCTCAAAACTCAATTTTTTTACATAACACTTTTAACCACTTTCATGTCTTCAATCTTCTCACACCACTACTGGTATCGCACAGTACAAATTACAAAATCAATTTCAAGAAATACTTTCATTTTTTATTAAAATTTTGCCAATACATAAATAAAGTTCTTTTTAAAAAGCCCAAATTTCAAGAAATACAATTATTTGCTTTGATTGCAGATGAACACTAAACAGGATACATCGAAGAGATCTTTGCGATTAGAAAGAAATCCTACTCAGAAATCACCAGAAGTTCTGACAGTTTATAAATCTGATAATGTGCGAACTTATGAAAATATATTTCCTAGCGGAAAGTATTTGCAACGTAATTACAACTATTTTCTGTCAGCCAATAAGAAAAAATTGAGAACAACGCCGATTCAGTTAGTGATGCCTCCTTTGTGAATGTTCTTCAAAGTGCAACAATCAAGTGCAAGTATAAGTTCTGATAAACCTATACAGACAACCGTTTCTTTTAAAATTAAAAAGTTTAAAAATAAATTGAATAGTCAAAAGTGTGAAATATTTAGATTGAAGCGCAAACTTTAAAACAGCACAATTTCAGGGTCTTTTAAAAACAAAAACCGGCTTTGAAGACATTTATTAATATGCAATGTTTTCATCGAACACGAACTCCATGGAAGGATTCAGAAAAACAACTGGCATTATCATTGTATTATAAATCGCCTACCGCTTACAAATTTATGTTGAACCATTTAGATTTGTTTTGCCAGCAATTTCAACAATCAAGTCGTGGTTGAAAATTGTTAATTTAAGATCGGGGACAAATAATGTTCTTATACAAAAATTAAAAAAAAAAGTTGAAGGAATGACAGACAAAGAAAAAGCAGTGCGTGTGTAATGTGTGACGAAATTACTTTAAAACAGAAATTTAAATTATAACCAATATTGGGACTACGTCGAAGGATATCAAGATTTAGGGAATTAGGACGTAAACCGTTTTTAAGTAACCATGGATTGGTTTTATTTGAGAGGAATATTGTATAATTGGAAAATTCCATTTTGTTATTTTCTCAGTAGTGGTTCAGTTAAAAAGCGAAATAATATGTACTCTTATAAAGCAAGTGATGCATAAGTTGTTTCAAATTGGATTGAAACCTCGAGCGTTAGTTTGCGACCAAGGATCTAATAACAGAAGTGCTCTATCTTGTCTAGGCGCCACAAAAGAAAATCAACAATTCAAATCGACAATAACAAAATATATGTAGCGTATGATCCTCCTCATTTACTAAAAAAGCAGGAACAATGTCATGAACAGCAAACTGGAAATAGTCGTCAACAATAAAAATTCAGTGGACCGATTTTGTCAACACTTTTATATTGATCAGTGTAGCAGTGTAGCAAGATCCATGTTAAAAATTACGGACAAACATATTAACCCATCAAATTTTCAAAAGATGCGTGTTAAATACGCCGCTCAGGTGTTAGCAATTCTGTATCTGCAGCAATTAGCAGTGCTGTGATGACGAGGTCAATTAACAAGTAATACGGCGTTAGATACTGCATCTTTTTTAAAACAATTAACAACATTTTTGACTGTTTAAATAGTTTTCAGTAAATGATCCGAATCCCTACAAGCGTGGTCTTTCAGTTTTAAAGACATGCCATGCGAAACGTTGAAACGTTCTGTACAATACTTCAATTCCATCAAGTTTTATGAGAACGGTGTAGAAAGAAAAAAATATATACTGTATCGCAGGTTTCAATGGACTATAAATTCAATTTTAAGTCTGTGGGAGGACTTAAAGGGAGAAGGAACTTTGTACTTTTTAACGTCACAATAAATCAAGATCCTCTAGAAAATGCTTTTCAATGATTCGTGCTAGAGGAGGTTATAATGCTCAACCGTCTGCCCGCGAATTTGAGGCTTGCATTACAACATAACATGCACATTCGCTTGCAAATACCAATAAGAACAAGGGAATTGTGAAAAGATAACGACGAGATACTATATGGTATAGATGAACAATTTAACACTAACTATGAGGAAGAGGATAACAAAATTGGGACAAATGAAAGTGTAGAAAATAATGAAACAAAGAGATCGTCTAGAACCTGTCTGGAGAACAAAATCAATGAAGACAATGTCGTAATTAATAGTTCTTTAGAATCTTGTTCAGTGTCGTATGTTGCGGGTTATTTAAGTCACTACATATATAAAAAGTACATTGTAATACGTGTAAGGAAATGCTAACAGTTAACGACTCAAGTGTTTTCAATGTGAACGAATCATTAATTCTATATAAAGATTACAGCAAATCTGATGGAATTAAATACTTACACAGACCATCACCCGAATTCTCAAAATTTGTGTTTTTTTATTGAAACTTTTACTGAAGAATTTCATCTTTTTAAACAGATTATGGTTTATTGGAAAAATTAAACTCCGTATAAAAAATGTCTCAACAGCAGTGTGAATTCATGGTTCAGAGAATGCGACACTCATAAACTGTTAATTATCGATCAGTTGGTTAAAATAAAACTATATCGAACCTTAAAGTGGGAGGCTAATAAACATATTTCTAATAGCTATAATTACAGTGATGTCACAAAACCACACCGTAAAATAAGAATATTATCTGCATAAATAAGTGTAAATGTTTGGATATGTTTTATGTATAGCATTGTATTAGGTACGTTATTATTTATGTGTAAATTGTTTGTAAATTATTACTATTATTTTAGATCAGTTGGAATTGTAATTTTGAAACAATGTTTATAATTAATGAGCTATTTTTACTTTAATTAAACTATTTTAATTCGAAACCATGATATTTTGATACAGTTTCAAAGAGTAAAATCCTAACTTTTTATCTCTACTAACAGATAACAAAGTGTCACTTTTCGTAAATTATTTTTTCCCTCGGGAAAAAAGTGAGTACTATTTTTAACACCAAATTTCCCTCAATAATTTTCTAATTCTATTGTAATATGATTTTTCAATATTAAATCGTCATTTATTTCGTCACAGAAAAGAATAGTGTATTATACACGTATTATCCGCACCGCGTCGGGAGACAACACACCTCAAGCTAAAATCTAGTACTTTTATTTTTAGAAGTAATAGGAATAGGTTTTATTACCAAGTGAATTTAAATTTGAAGGTCTAGTGGAACCCACTTTCCCTAAAAACACGGTAACTTGTTGCCTTTTGAATTGAAAAATTTGAAAACCAATTTTTATTTAAAATCCTTTTCAACTGAACACGTAAAAACAAGTAGATACAAAACCAATAATTTTGCGTTTCTGAACTCTAGTGGTATTTCTCCCAGTATGTTCTACTTTATTCCTAACGAAGTTATTAAATGACAAACAAATGTCAACATTATTATTTGCAAGTTAAAAATAAAGTGCAAGCATAATTTGTAAAATAATTGTTTCTTATTTATCTAACACCGACCAAACCAAACTGTTTTAACAAATAACGCTTCGCATGTATTTTAGTAAATTATTAAAAAAACATTGTCATTAAAATCCAAGATATGTATCATCAATGGTATTATTCATAAATGAAAAATTCGTCACTTTTAATTACTAGTTAATACGTTTACTAAATATTTGAAAACGTTGCAACATTGTATTGACAAAAGTAAATTTTACGGATTGTATGTTGCGCCATTTTTACAACGGTGGAATAAATTGAACTATTCTATTTCAAGAATCGTACACATTATAACTTAGCGCTTCAGTACAGGTGAAAAAGTAAACAAAAACGCAACCCAACATGCATATGTGAATTGCATCCGTGATACAAGCACATACAAGCGGTTGACTATCTTTACCAATATTTCAATCAACGGTTTAACGATGACTTCATTCTTAGCTCTTATTCAATTACAATATTGCTATTTATTTATTAATTTATTGGTACAGTAAGAAATTTCTTTTGAACGCAGAACTGTGTTTATTTTAAATAATTAACATTTCGACGGGTTTAACCTTTATAAACATATTTTTCTGCTTTTCCGAACTCAATTTCGCACCACCCTTGAGGTTGAGTTCACGGCGTGTTTTTCTGTGGTTCTCCAGATAGGTCTACTCCACAATATTCACTTTTCTTTAGTGAATTTCTAACCCTGTCATGATATTGATAGCCATTGTTACATTCATTCTCAATTATCACAGGTGATCGACTTGCTTTCTTTTCATAAAGCGGTTGATCTTCGTAAAGGTACAATCGTTGAAAGTTCGTCATCAACTTTGTCGTTTTCGTCATCGAGTCCTCTACATCTTCTTTTGCGGTCGTGCGGGTTTCTCCACAGCAAGTCTTTAACAGAATATTTCAAACCTGCTATTCGACATCCACAAGCCCTGTTACAGTTAGTTGTACATTCACAGGATACAATATCCAGAAGTATGCAGGGTATTGGTTCTGATCGGTTTCCATTAGCTCCAGGTCATTTATATCTGCACCGACCGAAATATTGCCTCGCTGCTAAGCTCTGGTGTGGTAAACATGATAATTTCAGGTCCAGTTGTAAAAATAAGCAGCGAACATTTCCTTCAAACATATCATCAATCACAACCGATCGAAACCGATACCACGCTAAACTTCTGGACATTGTATCCTGTGGATAAACAAGCAGGGCTTGTGGATGTTGACAAACTAAGTTGAAATGTTTTTATTTAGCCAGGGCTGTTGAAAAAACCTGCACAACGAAGTTCGGAGTTCGGAAAAGTTAGAAAAAATAATTACTAAAGCTAAAGGTTGTGGGAGTATTAATTGTTTCTAGCAAACACACAGTTCCAATTTTTTTCCAGAATTACTTTGCATAGTATTAGCATTGATTATAAACTACTGTATTAGATTAGGTTAACAGGGGAATGGAAGCTTTAAAGTCTTACTACTATATTACTACATTCATTAGTTTAGGATTGTTTCTCAACCACGTTTCGAGCTTTCATGTAGACAGGCTAATCAAGGGTGACGAAAGCATTTTTAATCGTGTCTAAATTAGGGTCTGGTTGTATCTTGTTTATGCAGATAGCTGATAGACCTACATTTTCTCCACAGTGCATTGTTAGAGTTACGTAGTACATGAACTCTGCCTATTCCGGATATGTTTTTCTGTCAACACAGCAGAACCCTGGTTTACATGACCGCACCCATTTTTTACCATTCAGCGTGCGTACATTTATATCAGCGTTGTATGTATGTAAATATTTTATTTTTGTTCTATACAAAACAGTTTAGCTAAAGCATAAGCAAAATACATATCCTTTCTCAATTGGTCTTGGTGTACCTTGCATTATCTCAGAACTTTTTAGCCTCGTGACAAGGCCTCACCTTCAGCAGACGCTCTGGGATTAAACGGTTGACAGGTTTCTAGTCGGGATATATCTAATTGGATCTCAAAGCTGATATAAGCATATGTGAAAGATGTAAGATAATTTTTAGGACTTTCAACCGCTTCTTTTGTCAACATACATGTCCTGTATTTTTAAATAAGCGATTGATGGCCGACCTGTTTAACGATTCTTTCGTCTATGATATTTTCACTTTAATCTTGACCAACAGTTCATTAAATCCTCAGTTTTATTACCCTTTAGTACCCCAGAACAACAAGTCTTCGTTAATTCGAATGTTACTGAAAATATGTTACTTTGTTCTTTGATAACTTCGTTTGAACTTCCAAAAATGTTCTGATGATATCAAGGCTGCTGTACGCTGAGGTAGTATAATAACCTCGTCGATCTTCAGATGCTGTAACATTATTTGGGGAAGTGTACCTTTTCCGACATGAACTGCATTCAGCTCAGAAGGATGTTTATTGTGCTCTGTTAAATCTCTCACAGCTATTAGAGAGGTTATTCCTCTTTTTTAACTTTTGTAGGTCGCCAATTTATCGCTTCTAATGACGTCATGCACATAGGACAAAAGCCCAGTGGAACCGACATTTCCTTCCCACGTATTTTCACTAGACACTCACTTAATAAGTTAAAATCAAAATAAAAATTGATATTTAGAAATACATACTTAGATAATATTTATTTTGGTACTTTAACTTTTTTGGCATTCGACAAGATTGGGTGAGCTACAAGCATCAATATACCTACCATCAAATTAAAAGCGTATTAAATTTTCTTCTATTAAGATAAATGTTTTTATAAAAAAACTTGAATTGCAACTGTTTCGTAAAATATCAATTTTAAAGAACCATATTTAACATACAAAAACGTATAAAACCCTAATTTTTTTAGCAACAAAGATTAGGTATAGAATTTTAAAAAATACACATAGGAGTTATTGACGACAAAAAGAAAAAGTATGAAAAATTAGAAGTTTTGTAACAGATTTTTGTACATCGCATCAAATTTAGTGTGATTTTTGCTGGAATTACTCGTGGCGCCGGTAGATGGCAGTTTTGGTTTTGTTTACGGTATTTGTTGGTCACTTCCGTCCTAAGTTCATTCTGTGTTGTGGCGATCTTCGTGGTGTTTGCATGCGTTTCGTAGTGGTGACGCTTAGGTAAATTAAATGTACTGTTTTCTATGGCATCAGTAGTAATCGATCTTTTATTTTAGGGTATGACTGTTGATATCAACTTGTGCCCATTGTTTCCGTCTAATATTTTAGCACATTTTTGCGTTTTCCGCATTCGATCACCGTAAGTAGTTTTAGCGCGTGCAATTAAGCGGTAAGTGGGTGACATTTTTCTTGTTTTCTTTTAGACGAAATTACGGTCATAAGTTTATGGAGACGAATATCATTCTTACTAGCTCCTTGACAACAGAACTGACTGTGACTACTGGGACTACACTAAATTACTCATCGGACGGCTTTACTACAAAATATCTACCTAGTTTTTCTGTGTACGAGTTGAATTTATTAGAGAACACTCGAAACCTTTTTGCACCCACACCCGCTCTGTATCTACCTCCGTAGCTACCTATTGGAATTATCTAAGTACTGAGTCTCACTTGTTTCCTTGCGCGTCATGTTCCAGTTATGAACTTAAACGCAAAATTAACCTAACGCTTACTGCGTCGTAAATCTAGTGCACCAAAGGAAAACGGGTATTGCGACGTCAGCCGCTACGATTCGTGTTTCCTTGTACTTGTGCAAATTGTGTGGTGTCGTAAAATAAACAACTAGTGACTTGTTTTAGTGCGAGTATTTTATTGTAACCCATGAAACATTAATCGTTCTATCTCGCGGTAATGTAAATATCTTCTTTGATTACAAGATAGTGGCGCCAAAGGGTATTAACAGCAATTAAATAAAGGCAGTTTCTTTTTAGTATCCATACTTATATCTAAGACTCACGCCTCTCCGTACTCTAGTGAATAGCCTGGTGATACTAATTGCCGTCGGATACAATTTTACTATTGGGTTCACTAAAAATTTGTCTCTCTCCTTTTTTTTTAATTTACACGACTCGAGAGTACAAATTCGGTCCTAAATTATTTAATTTGTACGTTACAGTTTTCAAGTACGTTATGAAGAGAAAGTTGTTGTAAGTTGTATAATTTCAAAAGTACTTTTTTCTAAAAACGCAATTTTTTTCACTTTTTTTAACAAAAACGTCTTAATTTCCAAGTAAAATAAAAAGTAAGTTCTTGTTTTGTTAAACATCTTTATTTGTGCTAGTATTGGTTATTACTTACACGTTTATTAGTATCGGGACGATGTGGAGTTCTGCGCGAAACCCTTGTCTTAAGTAACACCATTTCATTATTAAATAATTATCAAAACGGTCCAATAATTTTACGACCTTAAGTTTAGATGTATTTAGTTTTTAATTTGTGATTTTATAAATTTTGGAACAATAATGACGTCAATACCGGGCATTAATGAAGAAGTCCTTGGATTACATTAACCCATTATGCTTTTACATGCTTTACTTAATTAATGATAAAAGCTTTAATAATACTTTCTTAAGTACGATTTTAGAAGTTTTGCTTACTAACAAAATGAATTTCAAGGGTATTGTGAAACAAAGACAAACTAAGGATGTTTTTTGAAATAAAGGTAATTGAGTGTGATCCTCCTAACATTTTAAGCGAATCGATTTCAATGGGGACTTTTCCTGTTCCAACATTTAATGAAATTACTTTTTACTTAATGAATTTAAAGTCTCTATTTTATAGCAACAAAATTAGGGTTTAATTAATTCTTCATCTTTATGTACATATTTTATTAAATTATTTTATTTAGTGTAATTAAATTATTGTTAATTTATAGTCACTTTGTTTAAATAATCAGGTTGTTTTTTATTTTATTGATAATGTGTAACTTTTATGTTACAAAAAGATTTTTAATGCCCCTCAGTTTGTTAAAGAATACAATTAGTGTAGCTCTAACAAGCCTACTGGAAGCATGTTCGAGGCAGCTCTAGTGGACAATTTTAAATGTATACTAAGTAAACATTTAATTATTGTGGAATGAATGTTGTAGATTTGGAAGTAGGTCAACATAATTGGAAAGTAATTTGCAAATTTCAAAATTTATAACACAATCCGTAAAGGGTCTCATAAATAATGCAAAAGTTTTCTAAATGTTTTTAAAAATTATATAAAATTACTCAATTTAAAAACAGAATGAAATAAAATTAATCAGAAAGAGATCAATTTTACTGGTACCCATATTTCAAAAATTCTATAATGCGATCAGCAAACACGCGGAGTTAATGCTACTCCCTTCATTAATTTGTAATAATTTGAAGTCATTAAATGCAGAGACCACTTTACTATGTAAATTTATATAAATCCGAATTAAAAAATAGTTTATTTATACGTAATAAAAGTAAACCAACAAATTTCAATAAATGTAAGACATTTCTAATATATCGTTATGTATAGCGATTGTCTCACTATTCTACATAGCCCATAACCTAAAGTTGTGTTAACAACTTTGTTGTCTAATGGTATTTTTATTGTAGTGCAATAAATTGTAAATTCTTCTTATAAAATGTAGATAAATGAAATAAATCACGTAACGAACTTCGATATGTAAAATGTATTTATAAATTAAGTGCTGATTCAGAGTAACAAAGAAAATCATAAAATTCTCACAATCGCCTCCTACTAAAGGTTGAAAGAAAATCAAATTACTTAAGCTACAATTCTACATTAAATGAACAAATGTTTATAAATTATTAAGCCATTGTATGTACATTATGAGAGTTAATGTAGCATTCTGCCAAAAAACATAATTTAACAACTTTTATGATGAATCAGATTCAGATGAAGAAAAGACCTATAACAATTCGACAGGATTGAATTGTAGTGAAAGTGAGGCATTCACAAAACTGTAAAACCCTTTTCTTCAGCCATTTCATCAATCACATATTTTGGTATGACGCAGTCTCTCTAACAAGATGCATGTCTGGAAGGTGAAGCAATCTATTGACTTTCTAACCAAGCTTGTATATCTTCTTGGTTTTTCTACTGTGATTAAAAGCATTGTCATCGCAATTATAAATTTACCTGCTAAACCGCCATTAGAAAATTTGTAAAAATAAGTTTTCGAAAAACTTGCTGATGATAATCTTCGATTTAAATGCATAACAAACCAATTTTAACAAATATATTCTCTGATAATATGTACAGTATTATAAAACGATTTCCTTTGCCCAGAGTCTTTTAATCCCGTTGTTAATCTTGAATGAAAACCTGCATTGGGCCAACGATTGTTGTGTCTTTCCATACTTTACTTACAGACCAGCGTTTTAAGTTTCATCTAAGAAGTACAATTTCTTTCCATGCTTCTCTGTGCTCTTAAACAACGTCGCTAGAGAGCAATTTATCTCGTTTTTCTTTAAAAACACTATTGCGTGATCTTTGTGGGAACAACATCAATATGAAGAGGATAAATAAACAACTTGTTAACTCACCAGAAATCCTATTTCCTTGATCAATTTATTCAAAGAGTTTTTTAATTGCGGCAAATCTTCATTTTCCTGCAATTCTACTTCTTTAATTGTTCGAGTTGGTGGCTCGTTTTCAAAAGAATAAATTAAATGTCGTAGAGCAGTTTTGGTTCTTTCTATCATCGATGTTATCTAAAATTACTCATGGTCTACGTACCACTTTTGGTGCTGATGTTTGTCTTTTCCTGGTATTCGTGGAGAATTTTAAATACACTCGAAATAAATCAATACCTAAATTGTAATCGTTAGATAAACACTTTTTAACATTACCTGCTATTTTGCAGTAAACTCAACTTAACTTGTGTCTTAGAGTTATCAGATGCTTTTTCACTGCTAGCCTTAATTTATTAGAGTGTGGAAAGTAGGATTTTACAACGACAGCTTTGTTTTGGAGTGCCGGCTAAAATCACTTTTACACACAGAGGCTATATAATATTTTTGGTTGACGATGATCATCAAAGTAAAAAAAGAACTCTATTTATTATTCTTCCTCCCGTTTTATAGGATATTATTTTATGCCAGAAGTAGCGGTTCTTACCTTATGTAAATTGGAGGATATACGGAATTGGAATGAGTGATATGTTTCCAGTTTTTGGCAACGTTTTCGCTTCCATGTGGTGTGGGAGTTTCTTCTTCTTGTTCTAGCACTGGCCCGAAGAAGCTCCCACACTACATGGTTGCCAAAACTGGAAATATATCACTCATTTCAATTCGCCCATGCATCAGGCCATAAGAGTCCAGAAAGAATTACCACCGCTCTTGGCATAAAATCCCATATCTAAAAAGAACAATATTTTATTTCTACTGATTTTTAAGTAAGCCTGGTTGTTTTAATCATTTTTGACATACACCACCTAATATGTGTCCAGTTCATTTGTTTAGCTGACGTAGCAGATGGCGCCATCAATATCATCATTAATAAAAAAGTAAATGCGCCCTACTCTGTGCAGGTGTATCGATTTTAGTAAGGATTGCGGGGTATTTCGGTAACTATTACTGTTAGAGCAAAACTGTTCAGGTAACATTAGGCCAACTTTTGAGACAAATTAAACAACGAAAACAAAAATTTGCTATCTTTTTTTCATTTATGATGCAGGGACCAAAATTGAATTTTTCCAAATTTCGATAGGGTTCCATATCTATCTATCTGATGATAAAAATTCAGGAGAAAAGTGTAAAGACATTTCTTGTTCAGTTTTTAGCGTAGAATCAAATGGGTAGTCAATTTTTAATTTTAGTCACCAATAGTCGAGATGCCACATAAACTTAGTTTTTTAAATTTAAACCATAATTGACTTTGAATCATTAAAATCCTTATTTTGTAAGCTTTTCAACAATATATAGTTTGTAGTGGTTCTTTTAGAAAATTATTGAGTTACAAGCAGATTTGTTAGTTTGCACTTTTGTAAGCAGGCGATGCAATAATTTCAAAACAATGGAACACAGCACATCTGTTAAAACAAAGCAAATTTTGTTTTCGCTGTTTAATTTGTCCCCTCTTTTTTTTTTTTAATCAATTTTCCTTTCTTTTTTTTTAATTTTATTGGAATTTATAATTAGTTTATTTTTAAAACGCTCACAATAACAGATAAATTAGTCACTATTGCATAGTGATACGTTAAGGCTAGTAGTCGTACTATTGCTTTAAAGTAGTACATACCTTCTTATAGTGAAATTTTAAAATGAAAAAATTAAGTTTCAACAATAATAAAAATATTACAGTTCAGGAATATACGCAAAATATTTTGCACTTCTACCTATAAACAATCAGGGCGCACGTAAAACAAACAATGAAACCGCTGTTTTTCGAAACCCAAAATCTTTTACTTTAATCAATCTTACATTACAATGTTATCTAGAATGCAATTTACGCACATTTTATTTGTTGTAAATGTTGTAAAACAATGCAAATCTTCAACTAAAATTTGACAATTACATAGGTTAACTAGATGTTAGATGACCATAATAGAGAGATTTGAAAATGCAATTATAGAGAAAAAATCGTGCAAAAATTACATACGCAACTTGTGTGTAAACAGAATTCGAGAATTCGTGCCAAATGCTACCTGGTAAACTCATTCCCGAAAGAATCTGTTTCCGCACATGTTAATTAAATAACATTACAATCGCGTTCCTTACTCGTCAATCGACGTTTCTTGGGTGGAGAAAGGGGGTTGCAGCTTGATTCATAATTAAAATGAAATTAATTATAACCTAAAAATAAAAATTTTGTTTTATTGAAATATACTGTTTGTAAATTGAATAGAAACAACAGCAAACTACTGATAAGGAACCAAAAAACAAATGTAAGAACCAAAATGTCAAAAAAAAAAAACACAGAATTTTAGTGGATTAATTGTAATAATGACTTTTAAAATTTAAAACAATAAAATAATTTTAGCTTAAGTCTAGTTGTGGTCGCATGAAACGTAATACAGCTAAAGGTTGTCATAAAGGGAAATTAAAAGAATACAAGAAGAAGTCCACCTATTCTCAAAAACATAGTATGGTTGCAGGAACAATAAATCAACAATTTCGACTTTATTAAATGTTACCCAAAAAAATAATAGACTTAGAGAGCCCATCTACATACAAAAAGCATCTTTTGATTTTAATAAAATTGTAGATGTTGTTTATAAAAAATTCTAACAAGTTCAAAATAGGTCAAACAATCACCTTTTTTAAACTACATTGATTATATACAAACTTACATCTGATATCGTTAACTAAACGAAAGCACCAAAACTTGATTTACATTTTTACAATTTTAAACATTTGGTATGGGCATGAATATTGATTGCATTGGTACTTTACAACATAATATTAAGATGCATTTACTAATTAGAGGTATTGTTACGTCCTTTACTTAATTAATTATACATGCGGCAACAGGGCGCACAGCCACCGGATATGGGTACCGGGTCGGGATGCGCATGATTATTAAGGAAACGATGGGAGCATGGGTTTTATGCTCGCAAGTGATAAGTCTTTTAAAGGAAATAAAAGTTAGTTTCATTGAAGTAAAAAGCAGTTTTTATTAAACCCACGCACATACACAACTAGGTATAATTTAAATAATTTTATACAATAAATGTAGGAACCCATCAATTTGAGTACCTCCTCAAAGTGAAAGGGAATTTAAAATTATCGGTGTTGAAAACTTCAAAATAAATAGAATTCATAGGTAAAATGCATGTCTTGCGACATCTCGTGTATAAACAACACGTACAAATAGTAAACATTCACAGTCGTTCCAGTTAACTCTTAGAATTCATAGGGTTCACTTGAATTTACTGGGGTAAGGTAAACCCCCAGAAAGCGTACGTAAATAGATTCACGAATTAATGGCAAAAAATCAACAATATGGTTATGGTAGCTTAATCTTAATTTTGTTCATCTTGATTAGGAAAAAGTTATAAATTGTTGTTTGTTTACCACCGGTTAAAGTTATCTCATCTAAAGCACAATCCAATTTCGTGATGCATTTGACTACATTGTCGCTCAAACCTCCTTTTTGAGAAACACAGATTTTATTATCCTCGCCTTATTCGCTTCTGTATTAGTAACCGGCAACACAGATGTGACAATGTCAGCATCAGTTAGTTCTCCACAGACGGCTAAATCATTATAAAAGGTAACGAAGTCTTGGAATTCAGTCTCTTGAAAGTGCAATACTTCTTGAACTCTTCGCCAGGTCCTAGCAAGTTCTGCGAGTGATATGTTGTCTTCCTCATCTTCGCATGTTACAGTAAACCCACTTTTCTTGAAGCAGTTTGCAATGGTCCTTTCATTGACCAGATTCAAGCTTTGACGATCATCCACATGGCTTGTAAAACGTCAATTCTAGTTGGCGTTTTGCGTTCTACATCAGCAAGAAATCGTCCGACAACTTCCTTCTTATAGTGCATTTTGAAGCTTTGAATGATGCCTTGGTCCAGTGGTTGTAGTTTTGAAGTGGTATTTGGAGGCAAGTACTTTATTTTTATACTTTTCAAGTTAAGAATTTCTCCGTGTGCAATACAATTATCGATGAACATAAGAATTTTCTTTTTTGTGCATCTCTTTATCCAGACTTTTAAGCCAATTGCTAAACGCATCACTGGTCATCCAAACCTTATGGTGTGACGTGTAATCTGTTGGCAGGTTATTAACATTTTTAAAACATCGTGGTTTCTTATATTTTCCGATTATAAGTGGCTTAAGTTTGTGGGTCCTAGCACCATTACATGTGTCGCCTTTGAATGTTAAGGTTTTGTCAGGTAAACATTTATAGAAAAATCCAGTTTCGTCGGCGTTAAAGATGTCTTTGGAATCGAATCCGGCGGTCAGCTCTGCCAGTTTGTCTTTCCACTCATCACATACTTCTTCATTGACAATATCACTTTCACCACAAATTTTTCGAAAAAATCTCGTTTCGTTTTTGAAATTTTGAAGCCACCTGTTGCTGGCACGGAACTCTGCATGTCCCAATCCTACTGCAAACTGCTGAGCCTTTTCCTGAAGGATAGGGCCTCCGATTGCAAGATTTTTGTCTCGGTATTGTTTTAACCACTTTAACACACATGCCTCTATACGTCTTTGTACTCCCATGATTTTAATCTTCTATTGTTTCCAGGCAAACCACTTCCTTCTGTAAACTTATCTTTAAATTTTAAAATTGTAGTCAATGTACTTGCGGGAATGCCGAACTTATTAGCTATGTCTATTTTTTTCGACGAAGGATTTTTGTCAACATAATTAATGATGTCCCTTTTCTGCAACTGATAAGGAACACCTTTTACGTTTCTGAGCCATTGCAACTTGAATCTTTGACAATAGTGACGAGCAGCAGTGTTTACATTGCTTTCCATCAAACAACGATTGTTTGTTTTACGAAAAAACGTTTCGAAACATGTCGCAGCATTAACTACATACTATGAGATTAACGGTCATTATTGGTGGAAACGTTATTATATAAAGGTTTTGGGTTGACAAAATTTGTTAATTAAATGTATTTACACTTTTTTCTGATAGATTTGTTATAATGAGGTGGTTCGCAAAAAAATGTTTCAATGCGAAGGTATATTTTACATTGACTCTTATGGACAATTCAAAGAGATTACAAAAAATTGTTAAATCGAGGAAATCGGTTTATTAAGGTTGCACTGTATTTAGATTACTATGTGTTGGTAATCTTGTGGATGTACCTGAGCTACTGGCGGTATCCTGTGCTGATACTGATATTTACTATTCAGAAAGAAGCAGCGAGAAAAACTCGTGGGGATCACTCAATGCCCAGAAAATACATGCAAGTAGAACGAAGAAGAATTTGTAGGGTGAACTTGAGTTTACTGCGGAAGCCAACGCCCAGAAAATTTATAAAGCTTTTCTATTTTAGTAACTTTGTGGTTGTTTCTGAGATCCTTATGATACTGTATGTTGAATTGTTATACTCGAAGGCATTCAGAATTCGTATATTTAAAATCGCAAGATTAAATATTTGTAGGGAAGGATTTAAAACACACTTATTTCCTTTTCTGTGAATTGTTGTTTACAGCATGGTGTATGTAATGCACAATTGAATTACAAAATAAAATTTATTAAATAAAATTATATTGTGCATTTAAAAATTTCATGTTAGCGTAAGAAAATAAAGTGAGGAAAATGCAATGGATAATAAAATATAATTTGACGCCGCAACGTATGGTTTGCTATGACGCAGAACTTAATGAACCTCAATTCCGAAATACAAAATAACTTATTCTGTAATTGTGAGTTTTTGTGAGACAGAAACATGAGTAATTATCAAAGAAATCGGCGTTTCATTTTTTATCTACTACTAAACTAAATTAAGTATTAAAAACTCCAAGGATTCGATCAATTTAAAAGTTTATATAAGTATCTAACAGAAAGTTTAAATCGAATTTAAAAATTTATTTTGTAATTTTAACAGATTTAAAGGAGGAATTTATTAAAACATTTAGTAGTGAGTAATTTAAAATTTTTTATTATAATTTAAAAAAAAAAATTTTTACTAAAAAATGTTACAATAAATTTTTCAGTAGTATATTTTTATTAATATCTCTAAAATTATTTCCATAAATTGTTTGAATTTTAAAAAAACACATAATCATAAAAAGTGTAATTTTCATACTTTAATTAACCGGTTTAATATTAAAATCCAGCAATATTTGTGCTAAATTTTAGGCAAATTTTATATTACGTTTCCTCGACCTTCTTCTGGAGGGACAATCAAACATAAAAATTGTTGTGTGATTTTGTCTTCGAACACGAACCTTCGGCAAATTAACACAATAATTTTTATGTTTGATTGCCCCTCTAGAAAAAAAAGTTGAAAACGTGTTTAAAATTTTTCTAAAAGTCTAGCACAAATATTTCTAGATAATAATGAATCTACCTATATTAAGAACAGTAATTTATGTATAAGAATTGAGGCTCCACAGCCGCATGGTTTAAACGAAAACTTCTTCCGGGATTGGACCATAGTTCTAACGTTTTGCCGACTATCGTAAGGAGTTCCATTAGTGCGAGGAAAATTAAACAAACAAACGAATTTTTAAGATAGAAACAAAACCAGTCTTTCTACCATACATTCACACAGCATTAGACCAATTTTTACATCCTCTAACAAAATCTCACAAGTTTTACCTTCCCCTAAGGATAAGTTTCCCACACATTCTTCTTAAGGTTATATCGTAAGCCTTGTTTATGCGCTTTAATCTATACTATAGGTGAAACGGTCGCTCTATTAGTACACGTATTTTGGAACATCACCATTGTGTTAGCCTAAAACACCTGCCATGACTCAGCATCTATTTCAACACTGGTTCGAAGATAGATTTTGATAATTCCTTTTTTGATTCGCAAATCTTCTCTTTCTTTAATAGGAGCCAGTATAGAAATCATCAAGCATCCCAACAACTCAATCGCTACTGGGTTTCACTTTCACTTTTGTGGATTCCTTTCATTAATTCCACCCTCTCTTCTACAAATTTGAACCAATCAGCACCGAACATAACGATCTATGACAATTCTTCTTCTATATAAGGAGGAATTTGCCTAATTACACAGACTTTTTCAGTCTCGAATGTGGCTTAGTTGACAAGTTGATTGCTTGACTTGTAACGGTCTACCTTAAACTTTTGTTTGCTTATTATATGGAGCCCGTTACGATAGTGGACGAAACGTTAGCAACTTTTTTTTAATTTTTGATGAAATTTATTCTTTTTTACTTTTTTTAAATAATGCACCTAGATTTAAATTTACCTTAGAGGCTTCTGTTATATATACACATGGATGAGGAAAAACGACATTAAATTTTTTTGTTGACAATAAGCTCTTTGGGCGTGACTTACATTTATCATTTTGACCACAATATCCCCTTTAATTTTTGACATCTATATAAACCTATCAATATCTTTTGCCAACGTATTTAATTTTAGACATTTACAATAAATACCTTGAAAAACTCAAGTTAAATCTTACACATCTTGTTTGTATACTTAAATATAAATATAAATAATCTTTATTTATTTAGCATTAAGTAAGTAAGTAAGTAAGTAAGTAAGTATATTTCAGTGCGATAGCGTTGAAAACATAAAACATAGCAACAACAGCTATACAGTTAACAAATAATGTAATATAAAAAACAAAAACAAAAACCATTCATTTCGTTACATTATTACCAGAGTTAAAAAACTAGAAAAGTTCATGGAATCCAAAATTAGTTTCCCTATTACTACGATGTTTAGGTCCAAACTGAATAAACCAGACTATCTACAGAATAGTGATATCTGACTGTAATTATTTCTACATTGGCAGAACATCAAGAAATTCTAGGTTAAAAGAACAAATTCGATTGACCAAATATTCAGATAAATATTCTTACAATATCTTTAACCGAATTGTTATTGGTAATTTTTTTCACCTTTTTAATGTTTGTACACTGTGTTCAAGATAAGAATGAACAGCATGGGGATCTTCAAAACGGTAAAATATACAAGGTGGCTCAATTTACAAAAAAGAATATTTACATGGAGATTGATTTAATGATATTTTTCATTTTCGTGATTTTCCAAAAAACGATTTCTAAAGTTTTGTTTTATTTTTATTTTAAAGGATTTTAAAAATCTAAACCGTTTTTTAATTGTCACTCTCTTAGGCTCGACCAATGTACGCTACCAAATTTTAATTTGACAATTCATCTCGAGAATCATCAACAACTTTTGTATGAGGCCATATAAAAATATGTATAAAGTTGTTGATGGTTTCCTCCGAGATAATGTTAAATTACAATTTGGCAGCGTCATTTTCTAGAGCTCTTAAGTGACAATAAAAAGTGCTTTAGATTTTAATATTTTTAAAATAAAATAAAATCCTAGAAATCTTTTTTTTTTGGAAAAATCACAAAATGAAAATACTTATTATTTAATTTTTAAAACTCCATGTAACTATAATTTAAATTGCCCAACTTTTGTAATTTGAGCCACCTTGTACGTTTTCAAGATCTCCATCGTGTTCATTTTTATCTTGGACACAGTGTTTAATTATGATTAGCTTGTGTACGGATCGTTTTGGTTTTGTAAAAGAATTTCTTGCCGCAAAATTTTGCATACCTTACTGAAAATGTCTAGGAAAATTCTACCATGAAAAAAGTGAGGAATCGCCGAGAATTGTAATGCAAAAAATTATTAGGACAACACGTCACATTGCATTTTGTTTGTTTTCAATAACGTAACTATTGGAATTGTATGTTGCTCTTCTTTATGTTTGAATGGAATTGGATATTTTGTTGTCTTCTGATGGTTTAGAGGAAGAAGTGCCCTACCATTTGCGAAATTACCATGCCAGACAATTTTTGTTTCTCGTTTTATGATGAAGTTATTAAAATGCGAAAGATTAATCTAAAAAAATGTAATCAATAAATAGGCTTATGAATTCAAAAAAGAATTCCAGATGTATCGTATATTATGATTCCAACTATGAATGATGTAATTTTCATGCAACATTTGGAAAATGGAAGTTGAGATTGCAACACATTAAATTACTTGCCTATTTATTAGTCTATGACTTTTCTGTATTTGTTTCTGATTTTAGTTTTTTATTTGCTACTACGTTAGCGTACCAAATTGCTGTCAGAAACGTTGCTTGAACAATTGTGTTTCGAAAAAGTACATATTACAAATTATACAATTTTGGTTTCTCACTTTCAAAATGTT
>JALBCR010000735.1:0-173683 GCA_030710515.1 Abscondita cerata
GCATATAGGTAAGACTAACAAGGACCTTACGGTATATTGAAGGATTTTTCTTGCCGAAGAATCACTGGGTGAAAATATTTTGACAACCAACATACTGCACTACTGGGAAACAATGCTAGTTGAAAAAATTTTTCACCTCTTCAGCGCGACTTACTTTTTATTAAATTATTTGAATCTTTTTGAAACTGTCTCTTTCACACCACCATTCCCCAATCTAAAAACCAGAAAAAAAATTAATTTTGAAAAGTCATCAGCACTTATAATGTAAATAAAAGGCAATCTGAAGAAGGCGGGCAATAAATTCAGATGGGAAGATTGCCTTGAAAACACTATTAACTTCCAGTTACCCAAATTAATATATTAATATTTTCATTTTAGTAAATAATTAATCAGTCTAGCATTGTGGCAACAAACTTGACGCATTAATTATACGAACCTATAATTACGAAAATGTATTAACCGAAAATTCATCGAACAACACGTGTTCGGAATACCAAGAGGGACTTAACGACATAGAAATTCAACTTCTTTTAATATAACGAAGTCCAGTGTATAATTTTGTTCAACCGGATCGAATGGCCACAACTGATTTGTCGGTATATTCTGAGTTAACCTTTTGTGAATCGGCACGTTTCAGGATGTGAATTTTCAGAAGATCCTTTTTGAAAAAACTTCCTATTGTCGATCAAAAACAAACGATTGTTAATTTATTGACTCGCGCAATTTTCTTTAACCACGTGGGAGGCGTGCGTAAACCAAAATTACTGTCACGGGTGTTACGAGCTACAGGCGACGTTACAAATTTTTAATTATACTTACATCGTCAATAATTATTAATATCAGCAATCGTATGGTTACTGATTGTTTTACGCTTTGATTGGTGAAGCATCGGAAATTATACTTCATTACTACGCTTCTGTTAAAAAATGTTACGGTTGATTTTCAACAGAGCTAACATTTTACGTGCGTAATAAGAACCCTCGTAAGAACACAGTAGTTTTTGTACAAAAATTTGAACAAAGCGTAGCCATTTAAAACGTACAAAGGACTCGAACGAAAATATCCATAAGAAAATCTTTCAATCCCAATTCAAATTAATTCCTTAAGCTACGAGGATAATTGCAGAAGCCATAAATACCGAACAATAGAAAAGACTCAGGTTTGTACACAATATAACAACATAATAGGCCTCTAACAATTGGTTAACCATTTTAAAGACTTTTGGACAGCTATTGTTAAATCACGTGTTGGCTCTTTGTACTTGTACCTCAGACGGTGACTTACACCCCAAAAAAATTGCGCCAACCTCACCGTATGATATTTGAAAACACGTGCTTTAGTAGTTAAAAGCTTTATTGTTGTAGTTATTGGCGACTTTAACTAAATTATGAAACCGTTAATAAGCTTCACCAAATGTTAATGTATACATTAGTCGATAACTAATAGTTCCGAAACCTCCCTTAGCCGCCCTTTCCATCCTACCCTCAACCAAACCCACTTAACTAATATAAAGACCTTATGTATTTACTAATATTTACCACATGTTGTTTTTCACTAAGTATTTACAGCCAAGTTCGAGTATCATCTCAAAAGCTTTTAAAAAGTAAAACGCTGAAATCTCAAGATGATTTTACACAATTATGTCTCGGTATTTTTCTACGAAAGTGTGTTTCTTATTGGCTTAAGTATCAAATTTCTTATCCGGGCGGACAGCGGCGTTTAAGAATTTCTTTTTAACCAAGGGTGGAAACTTGCCTGGGTTGCAGATATATCTGCTAGAAAATATTGAATTTCAAACGCGTTCTCACGATATTCGTACACGTGTTCATAATATACACGTGGTTAACTGATAGAACAGAAACCATGAAAAATGAAAGGAAACAAAACAAACAGACGAGATTTTTCGACAACAAAAAAAAAGCGTCCGAACACACGTAAATATTTTTCTAGCTGCATTTTAAGGTTTCCTTTAACGGCAAATGGTTCACCAATTAAAATAACTTTTAAATTGTTTCCGTTCTTGAATATTATGCGATGATAGATGCCGAGTTCCTTGAAACAAGGTAAGTTTTCTTAATTCGCAGAAGCTTTGACGGAATTTTTAACGATTTTGTTTTTCGGAATTAACGGTGGTTTCTGATGTAAATGTCAGATGAGCGAGGTCGGATTATGCCTAAATTTGATAGAGAATTTTTGCCACTTATTTACAATTTTTGATAAATGAGTGGGTAACTTTTCAACTGCTTTTTCAATCCTTATTATGAAGAATCGAATTTGAAAAGTAGATTCAGATTATCTAGAATCGATTGTTACATGCAATTTAAATCATCTCTGTTTCATATGATGTACTTACAAAAAAAACGTTTTACAAGATTGGACAATGTCGAAATGGTAACCATAGTTGACAACGTAATGATCTTGTCAACTAAGCCAGAAAGACTGAAAGATAGAGCGGGGCAATCCCAGAAGAACAATACAAAAGTTTTGGCTTTCAAAACTTGAACGGAGTGTCCCCTCGTTTTTTCTTGACTACAAAAATTTTGTGTTGATTTTGACTAAAAATAACAAATAGTTTATGTGTAACTTTTAGAGCAGTGCAAAAAACTATACTCTTTGCTATTTTATGGAAAACGATGAAAGATTTACTTGTTGCTTTAATTTAATTACCATTTTATACCACATCGTGTATTAGTTTCTACTTTTTGAATAGTCATTAAATGCAGTTTTGTGTTTACTTTGAAAATTATTTTTGCCTTCTGACTAATAGTAATGACAAGTAGTTTTGTATTAACTTAGAACACTTACTAGTCCGTGGGCTCGTGACATAATGTGCCGGAAAACTTGTATGTCAGCTTTTTATATCTTAGGTGTAGAATACTGTAAAACGTGCAGATCCGCGACATGAGTCCCAAAAAAGTTCACCGTTAGATTTGGGCCCATATAATATTGGATGCAATATATTTTTTCAAATTGTACGTCAGCTTTTTTGCACACAGGTTTCTAAGGTATGGTGTAGTTACTAAAGACGTTTTTATCCAGACCCAAACGTTCAGGCCCATACAATTCTCATTGCATTAGCAATTGTATCGTCAGCTTTTTTGTAAATTGCTTTTTCTCGATGAAATATCATTGAATTTCAAAAAGCTGACGTTTTGGTTGAAGCGGTTAAAAGGAAAATGAAAAAATAACAATTTTCCGATTTTCCGGAAAATCAATTCTGAATTTGACGTTGGTTTACGTTGTGTCAATTTCTCTTTTTTTGAATCAAATTGGGACTTGAGAGGCAGAATATATTAAAAAAAGAATCGAATTATGATATTTTCCGGATTTATTTTCCTTAAGTCAGCGCTTCAACTAAAAACGTCAGCTTTTTGAAATTCGATGATATTTCATCGAGAAAAAACAAAAGCTGACGATACAATTGCCAATGCACAATTGTATGGGCCTTAACGTTTGGGTCTGGATAAAAACGTCAGATTTTTTGGTTTTGGTAACTAAACCATACCTTAGAAACCTGTCTGCAAAAAAGCTGACGTAGAAATTAAAAAAATATATTGCATCCAATATTGTACGGGCCCAAATCTAACGGTTAACTTTTTTGGGCCTCATGTTGCGGTTCTGCACGTTTTATAGCATTCTACATGTAAAATATAAAAAGCTGACATACAAGTTTCGACACATTATGTGACGGGTCCACGGACTATACCTTAATACCATAAACTTGTGTTTTCTGAAAAATCAAAAAATTCATAGTATGAATTATAGGTTATAGTCCTTGCCCTTTGACGAGAAATGATAAAAAATTTTGAATACCTACTATTTTTTAATTTTGGCTAAAAATGACAAGCAGTTTGCGTGTTGACTTAAAATACTGTTTAATACCATAAACTATAGTCTTTGTTCTTTAATCGACTGAAAGTTTTGTTTAGTTTAATTAAAAAATATAGACTTTTACGGTCGTTGTCCATATTTATACTATAATTATTCGAGACTATTGCGCCGTGGTCTGTTGGAACTTCCTCCTCATCTTCCAAACGTTACGTTTACTACTGTGGCAAACATCTCTAATGACGTGGTATTAGAACTCGTTTCAAGTCTTTGACTGACGTTTCTTCTGGACCTGCTACACTATTTATAGACCCGCTGATTATGTGGCTATTCATGGCTGACTGATCTTCTATATTGGGTATTGATTTAAGTCTTAGTATTCTTACAGGCTAGATACCAAACTCTATTAATACGGATACCATCTTTTTTTGCAAATTTTACTTTTGTTATTAGTTATGAAGGAGGTGAGCAACTGGTTTTAACCTGGCTACGTTTTGCCCTCTAAACTGAGGGCTTCCTCAAGCCTTAATTAAAATAAAAGTCATTTAAGTGATAAATACTTTTATCTGAGCAAACACTCTATATAAAGAAATGTAGACAAGTTAAAAACAAATGTTTTTTTTAGTTGATCACCTCTTCCATAAGAATTAACAAAAATTTCATAAAATAATGATGGGAAAATGAACACCACTTGATTTTGTAGTTGCTGCGTATGTTTAAAAACAGTATCCACATTGTGAGTTTATAGTGTTTTGCTTATATGGTCCTTCACGTTCTTCACATAAGGTAGGAATTTGGTGGCAGATTTTTCAATTGGTGCAGAAATATTGGTATTCTATTTCTTCTAATTCCATGTTCGCTGTAACCGTAGGTTTGGCCATATTCTAATGCTTTAGTTCTTCAGGAAGTGATTTGGGCTCACATATTCGATAACGATTCGTATGTGTTGGTTACCTACATACTAGGTGGCATCTATATTTCTATGTCAGCATGACAGCATCTGGTTGTCGGCAGCCATATTGGCCCAAAATAGATACTATCATCACTTCTAGAAAATAGCCGACACTTGGAAGACCGGTCCTTGGCCTATGGGGTCCTCCCGGTTAAACAGTGACAACAATTCAACCCCGGATTTGATGAAAACAATGGATTTGAAAACACTCAAAAATCTGACAATCTGTCAGCTGAATGTGGAAGAAATATCGAAAGACAAATGCGATTTTCTATCACGTCTGGCAATTGAACATAATGTGGATGTTCTTGTTCTAGAAGAAACTCATGCACCATCTGAGCTTGATCTACACAGGAGAGGAACAATTGCCGATTTCCTTTTAATCGCCTCAATTGATAGTGCAGTTTATGGTTCAGCGACATACGAACGAAAATCAATTCGAAATTATAAATTTATAGAAAGATCTGAATGCAGTGTTTTTTTTTTCAATAACTATAAAAGTAGAAGATATTAATATAATCAACATATATAAACCACCAAATACAAAATGGGTAGAAAGTTATCCAGTACATTTCAAACATCCAGCGGTGTATATTGGTGATTTCAATTGCCATCATAATCTATGGGGTTACTCCGATAATGACAATAATGGATTAGCTCTACTTGCTTGGACGGAAATGCACAATTTACATCTAATTTTTGATGGCAAAGACAGAAACAGTTTTTATTCAGCGAGCTGGAAACGCGAATACAATCCAGACTTGTACTTTGTTACGATGAATAAAGAATCTATCCCTTTACCAACACCATAAAAGTTTAAAGCGGATTTCCACACAGTCAACACCGACCAGTTATTCTGAAAATTGGAACAAATTTTAAACCAATACCATGTGTTCAAAAATTGCGTTGGAATTTTCAAAAAACTAATTGGAATGAATTTAGCCATCAGATTAGTAGTGATTTGCGGTGGATTCCTCCACTTTCAAAAATTATAATAGATTTGTTGGTGTCGTAAAAAGTGCAGCGAAGAAGTTCGTACCTACAGGTCTGAGAAGAGAGTATATTCCTAGTTGTACAAGAAAAACAAACGAATTGTATACAAGTTTTCTTTCTAACCCCATACAAGAAAACGCAGATGCTGTTTTGGAATCATTGAACAAAGGCAGAAAAAAAAAGTGGAACACCTTGATGGAAAACATGAATTTGACGCATTCAAGCTTTCTCTATAAAAGAAGCCTCCATACATTCTAATACCATTGCTTCTCGTCTAGTCAATGTGTCAAAGATGATTAAATTAGACAATAATGAAAAGAGAAACATGAAGCGAAAACTTTGCAAACAAAGAAAGAATACAGAGACATCAAATAAATTAGCGGAAGATTTTACAGTAGAGGAATTAAAGGCGTCTATCACTAATCTAAAAGCAGGCAAAGCGGCTGGTTTTGACGGCATTTTTCCGGAATTTTTAAAACATCTCTAGGCTAAATTACCAATCGAATTCAAAAAGACCAAAGTAATTGCAATTCTCAAAAAGGGTAAACCGGCCTACGAAGCATCCAGCTATCGTCTGCTACAAGATTTTAGATAAAATTTAGCTTTAACAACTCACATTGAGTACGGATTTCAAAGAAAACGGAAGACAGGAGTTGTGTTTGTTGATCTAACATCAGCATATGATACTGTTTGGATAGATGGTTTAGTACATAAATTATTCAATATTATTTCATGTAGACAGACCGTCCGACTTCTGAAAAGTATGTTATCAGACAGAAAATTTAGAGTTTTTATTAGTGAAAAGAGCAGCAAGATCAAAATTTTGAACAATGGATTACCGCAGGGTGCTGTTTTATCTCCCCTGCTGTTTAATCTATATACAAGCAATCTTCCCAAAACGAAGTAAATTTATATATGCTGATGACCTCGCGCTCACATATCAAGCTCAAGATTTTGCAACAATAGAACAAAATCTTACCCAAGACCTGAATGTGATGAATACGTATTTTAAGAAATGGCGTCTCTGTCCAAATGTTTCGAAGACTGAAGTTACATGTTTTCACCTCTCTAATAACCAACGGTGTAGAAAATTAAATATATCTTTCAATAATAATATACTTAAACATAACTTTTTTCCAGTGTATCTTGGTATAACTTTGAATGGTTCACTCACATATAAACAACACCTAGAAAAACTGAGACAGAACCTGAAAACCAGAAATAATATCTTGTTGGAGCTTGCGGGTTCCGGCTTCGGAGAAAAGATGCACTCAAGAAATTGTGGATAAAATACCAACTGTTGACAGATACATTTCCAATTTAGCATAGTATTCCAAATAAAATGAACATATTGCCATCAAGAAAGCCATTTTGGAAATATATTGAAGGTATGGAAGATTTTTCTATTAAAGAGGAATAGAGAAGGATTTGGAGAAGTCTTAACGTCAGAAATAAAAATTTAATTCAAGACCCTTTAGAAAAAGTAGACGGTTTCAACCAACCCAGAAAAATATGGTATCGATTAAGAACTGGACATGGAAGATGTAACGACATGCTTTTTAAATAGGGAACCCCTATGTGAATGTGGAGCTACTAATGAAACGATTCGCCACATTGTCGAAGATTGTAATGTCACGAGATTTGAAGGCGGCTTCTATGAAATTTATCTTATTACACCTACTGTCCTGGAATGGTTATCTACTTTGAAACTATTATAAACATTAAAGTGCAGTGCGTTGCAGTGAGTGCACAGTGTAGACAAACAATATCAACTCTGACCAGGTTTTTTTTCCCTCGGTCCTTGCACAAATGTGAGAATTTAACAATTTTTGTACCAGTGCCACCGTACATAGAATTAATTGTCACTGAATTTTTTTCCTTTCATAAGAATATATATATGGTGAATTGTATCCTTGGATGGCTACTGTTCAGGTGCGTAAGGAAAACCTCCATACGACGAAGGTGTCATCTACGTAGCGAAACCAGTGTCTTGGTTTTAGAGAAGAGCTTCTTGTGGTAGCCTCTTCGAAATGTTCCATTGCAACACCATCTATTTGTTCGTAATCCTCATAATTCCATTTGAAGTATGTAGTAGTAAACACGTGATGAAAAAGTGCAGTTATATCTTTCGTAAATATACATTAGATAAGTTTAATTGTCTCTTCTATAGACACCATAATAAACAAGGAAGCTACATCAAAGCTCACTGACTTATAGTGCTTGCAGTTTTTGCACAAAATTTAGCGAATCCCGAATGTTTTGCCAATATGCAGTTAAAGCCGTCGTTTTAGATGTTTAGCAAATTCGTACCTTGATGATCAAATGACACGCACTATGGATCTTAAAGCACGTTATGTGTTTTAGTAATGTGGATACTGTTTTCAAGTCTACACAGCAACATTCAGTGAAGAATATTATTCATCGACTGGAATTTATCGCATACCATTCTTATGTGGTTCAATGTTCGTGGGGACAACAAAAAGAAGCATTGACACCTAAACAAATTGTGGCCTAATTTTCAGGAAACCACGCTATAGAATTTGACAAATCGTTGTTGACAACAACCCATTACTATGTTCGGTTAAACGTGGAAGCCATAGAAATTTATAAAAACTGGTCAAATTTCAACAGAAAAGAAGAGGGCATTCAGCGTTTAAAAATACTAAGACTAAATCATTACCTAAATTGAAGATCAGTGAACAATTAATAATTAACCCTCTGCACATGAACAGTTAAGTAAGTTACCAGGACTATAAATAATGTAGCAGATCTAGAAAAAACGTCAGCCGGAGTCTTAAAATAGTTCTAGGACCACGCCGTTGAAAATCTTTAGCCCAGCAGCATATGAAACGTGTAGAAGAAGAGGAGGAAGTTCTAAGAAACCACTCATCAAAAAATCGTAGTATAAATTTTGTTTAGTTTGTTTTTAAATAAAAATAACAAAATGATGTGTGTTAAGTTTAAACATTGTTTCACTGTCTCAACTAAAATTTTGTTTTTTGATGGAAAAGTTAAAAGATTTTTGTGATGATTGACAAAAGTTTTGTTTAGTGTTAAATTTAATGAATAGTCTTCTTTTTTTTTGAAATAATTTTATCTTCAGTTTGACCATTGCTGTATATCATAAACTGCAGTTTTTTTTAATAGCTAGTTATGGAAAGTAACTATCTACAGGGTGTTAATACTAAGTGGTTACACCCGAAAATGGCAGTTAGATCTCATTAAAATAAACAACTTTTTTAATTCCAATTTTTGATTTTGTACCTTAAAAAATCTATCGAGTGGTTATCAAAATATTTTGGTTTGAAATTTTGATCGGTCGCCATTTTGTTATTTGAAAAAATAAAAATAGTTGTAAATACAAATGTTCTAGAGAATCGAAAGCTAATTCAGAAACTTTTTATTTTTTATTAATAGTCCTTAAAATAAAGGAGTTATGACGATTTTTCGAAAACATAAAGAAGAGCTATAACTACGAACCGGGGTACA
The DNA here is from genome assembly GCA_030710515.1 of Abscondita cerata. Taxonomy (NCBI): domain Eukaryota; kingdom Metazoa; phylum Arthropoda; class Insecta; order Coleoptera; family Lampyridae; genus Abscondita; species Abscondita cerata. Next base: position 9,263 of record JALBCR010000735.1, read on the forward strand.
AAATCAAAAATTGAATTAAAAAGTTGTTTATTTTAATGAGATCTAACTGCCATTTTCGGGTGTAACCACTTAGTATTAACACCCTGTATAAATATCTATGGGCAACATTTGTTTTTGTCGATAATAATTAATAATTTATGTATTGTTCAAATAAACTATATTGTACAAATATATACTATCATGTTTGTGTCATACATTCTCTTTTCTAATTACAGTTCAAATTCCTAAATACACACAAACACGACAGTATATATATATATATCGAGAATAATAATAAAGTAGTTAGTTCTTTGTTACTAGTATTAAGATTAAGTTGTATTTAATAAAGTTTGTAACAGTTTATAAACATCGAGTTTATTATTCAACAAACTTAACTAGCTAACAACAAAAATGCTGTTGTAAATTATAGTTTTGTTCTTGTCACCAAAACTGGAAAAGTTTGTTGTGCATAATAAATACTATGAACTGCTGTTTATATTTTTTTCATGGCAATCACCACGAACAAAATGACAAAAAAACTGAAATCTTTTGCTAAAATGACCAACCGTTTTTTGTGTTGGAACACTGTTTAAAACCATAAACAATGACAAAAGTTTTGTTTAGTGTAGAAATTGATGACCATTTTACATCATAAGCTATAATAGTTCGTTTGAATAAAAAAATAAAAAAAAAAGGTTTGTGATGAGTTTTCAATGGCAAACGACAAAAAAATTTGTTTTGAATTATAGTTCTTGTTCCTTTGAATAAGATTGACAAAATACTTTGTGATGCTGAACGATGTTACGTTCAATAAAGTTTAATCAAATTAACAAATTTTGTGGTGAATTATAGTTTCTGTTCTTTTGGCTAAAATTGACAAACTTATTTGGTTTGACTTAGTACACTGTTTAGTACTATTAACTGTACTTTTGCTCTTAAATGAAGATTGATAAAAGTTTTGTCTAGTGTTTTATATCATAAACTGTAATAGTCTTGGTATTGAATGAAAATCTTATGGTAGCTTTTGCATTTTGACAGCAAATGTTCTGTTGTATTTTGTTCAATTTCGACAGTTTTTGTTACTAATGACGAAACGTTTTGAAAAAGTTTGTATTGAGTTTGAAGATCTCTTTCTACTGTAAACTGCTGTTCTGGTTCTTTTTTGTTAAAAATTAATAAAAATTTGGTGTGTAGTTTAAACACCCCTTGTAATATGAACTATACTTTTGATCTATCTATGGAAAGTGGCAGAAATTTTTTTTGTTGTGATGACCAATAACAAAACTTTTTGTGTAAATTTGCAACACTGTTGCTTGAATTGAATTGAACTCAATTTTATACTATAATTTTTGTTCATTGTGACTAAAATGATGAAAAAGTTTGTGTTGAGTTTGAAGATCTTTCTATACCGTGAGTTGTAGTTTTGTGTCGAGATTAAACCAACGTTTAATCCTATGACAACCATATAAATTAAACATTTGTACCTTAACCTACTGCCAAAAAGAAAATAAGTATTTTTATATTTAATTTTTAATTTAGTTCTTGTCTCTAGATGATGGTAACTTCAAAGTCGTTTAATAAAACTTAAGGTTTTCAATAAGGGTACGTTCCGACTAGAAAGTCTAGTCTTCATCAGAGGAACTCAATGTTGTTGAAACTTAATTCTTCTGATGCTTTGGTAAAAACTAGAAATTGTAGTCGAAACGTACCCTTTAATGAAGTTTTGTTAAGTGTGGTGCATGAACTTTGCACCATAAAAGTAAATCCGAAGAAACCAAAAATATTTCATGGTCCTCGAGATTAGAAGAAAATATTGAGGCTTCAGGTCAGTTCTGTACAAAACAGTTGTCTTATCGTCATGAGAAAGATGTTTACCTAACGGGGAGGGAATTTGAAGATTATGGTCTGATTTTTTCTCAATAGAGTATTCCATATCTGATGTAACTAGAAATTGTACACAAAAGTGGGAAAATCACTTAGCTTTAGAAAGATTGGGTGAAAACTGTTGTAGAAGTGATACGCTCACATGAATCAGTTTGAAACTAAGAATCTTTAGGGGAGAGGGTAAATGGAAGTTTATGTTTGAATAATAAAAAAAAAACGGGTTTTCCCAAATTTTGAGATCCCCATGTCAGTCAACAAACAGGACTCTTCACCAACAAATTATTCCATAAACCGATTTTTTATTTCAGCAGTGACCTTGTGGTATTTGTTGCAGGCCTACCTTACTATTCTTTGTTCTCCAAAGCTGGGGTATTGTGTTCAAAATTATTTTGGCAAAAAAAAAATTAAGTAAATTTCAAGTTTACCATTATAGGACGTTGGAAGATTTTCCATCTTGCTGGTATTATACCAAAAGCATATCTTTAATTATTGTTGGCCACTAAAGTGTTTTCTTTACGGCTAAGGCAACCTGATCCTTAGATAATATCTCTTCCTCAAAACTTGGTCATAAGATTTTTATATCATTTTATATTGGTAAATTAAATTGTCATAATACTTTACGGGGTTACAAAAAAAATCCTCAAAACATTTTATTCTGACTGAGGCAAAACGATTATAATCCGGATATGTGCTTAGTGTCAAGAAATGAATTGTACAAGTCAAAACATTGGCAACATTTCTCCAAAACCTCAACATACTCCATCACTATTCAAATTGAACTTCAAGTCTCATTTGATCTGAAATTGATTGATTCGACACTTTGATGGGTGCTACCGCTTTCTAATATTTATATCCCATGTTGGTCCATTGTAATCAACGATTGTACTAATAATCCAAATAAAGACACTGGAGAGGAGATGCTGAACCATAATTTCTAAATAAATGGTTAATGTTTCAAGCTTATTTTTGAGAAAATAAAAATGTTTCTGCAAGAAAGAAAAGCTAAACTTATCCCAGAAGGGATCTCTACTTTAGAAGTGCTTAACTTCGTCTTAAATAAAAATAGTAAACTTTTACAGCCATTTATACTACGATTTTCCGAGCCATTCAGCATGGTCTATTGGAACTTCTTCATCTTCTTCTAAACACTTCGTTTGCTGCAATGATAAACATCTTCAACCTTCAACAGCGTGGTTGTAGAACTCGTTTCAAGTCTCTGACTGTCTTAAACCTTGAAGTTCTGTGAACATTGCTGTTGATATTTTCATTTAATTTGTTGAAGATCCCTCCACAGAGGTAGCAGGTTTTGATCACTGATGGTAATAAATGCCATAATAATCAATTGAAGAAAATTTAATTATTACAGAGTGTTTCATGGATTAATCTTCAAGTCAGATAAAAATTGATACAATCACTTCTTCCGGTGCTACTGAATTCATTATACATTTATTAAATCACATATTCATTAAGAAAATGTTACAAGCATTTAATCTAAATCAGAAACTAATGAGGACAATTTTCTAAAACTATTTATTTATAACAATAAAATAATTTGATAGAAAATGAGAGGTTCCAAAAAAATTTTAAAAGCTTCTACATCCTAAGGTAATGAGCTCTAAAACGTTAATTCAATTTATAACCATTTACATTGATTATATTAATTAAATTAATGGTAGAGAGTGAAAATAAGCAACTAAAAGCACAGGAAGTCAAACGTCCCGAAGCTGTAGCACACAATCACTGGTTTTTTTTAAAATGGAAATTAAACATTTTTACGAAACGCAAGTTGAATATTTAATTTTCGTCAGAATGTGAATTTTTAAGAAATATTTCTAATTTCAATATATAATACTACGTAACTCCGCTGGGAATCAAAATGCAATATAAACTTATTCATGAAGAAATAATAATTAATTTTAGTACCCTATAATCAAGGCAAAACTAAACTACATCTCGTTTTAAAATTGATTTTCCGCCACTTATAACGTTTAAAGCATGCATTGATTGTTTCAAAATTAATTATTGTTTTTTTTTGGACTTGAAATTGTGTCAGAAAATATGATGTGTGAAAAAACTGTGAAATTCAAATCTACACTCATAAAACTTTGAACGAAACAGTTTTGGCGGTGTTCAGTTTTCAATTAAATTTGTTTTCATGAGGAGAATTTTTTCATAATTCTAACATGAATCAATTAAAGAACTTCTTGAGCATTTCAGACATGACTTTTTCAATTAAGTTTGGAAAAATATTATATTTGCATAGTTTTATTTATACTCTAATTATGAGACTCAAATTTTTGTCTTGGTCTTTGATGTGCTGATTTTAAAAAATACGAAGGTTTTCAGTTTTCTGACTTTTTATTTTTGTTGAAAGTAATGTACATAGTAAGAAACTTGACTTGTCTGATTTACAATTTATTTCAACTATACTGATTCCAAAACTAAAATTTTTGCCTTAGTCTTTGATGTGCTGATTCTAAAAGTACCAAGGTTTTCGTAGTACCTTTAGTTTTGTGATTACTTTATTTTTTGTTGAAACTAAATCCATAGTGAAGAACTTGAGTGTGTGATTTAAAATTTATTTCAACTGCACTTACTCACACTCAAAAAACAAAAATTTTTGTCTTGGTCTTTGATGTGCCGATTCTAAAAGTACCCTGGTTTTTCGTAACACCTCTAGTTTTGTGATTTATTTATTTTTTGTTAAAACTAATTTCCATAGTGAGGAACTATACTACACTCAAAAAAACTGAAATTTTTGTTTTGGTTTTTGATGTGCTGATTCTAGAAATACCTGGGTTTTTTTGGAATACCTCCACTTTTGTGATTTTTTAAATTTTTTTGTTGAAACTAATATCCATAGCAAGAAATTTGACATAAATGTTTACGATGTACTTACTTTGTGTTTGTCTTAAGAATGACGACAAACAACCATTTAGACGAAATGCTCATCTGGTCTGGATGGAATAAAAAAATTATTGTTAAAAGTTGAAATTTTACTTATACAATGTCCCACTTAAGTCAAATCACTATTGATAACGAAGGAATTATGATAGATTAGGATTGAAACAACCTCCCTTTGATACAACGACATTGGAAAAAATCTAAATTTTAGATAAATTGCTTTACTGGTCTGAATTAAATACAAACATTACTATTAAAGTTTTTTAAATTTCGTTTAGATGAATTTTTACATATTACATGGTGTCCCAGTTGTCTCAAATCACCATTGGTACAGAACACATTATAAAAGAGCTAGGATCCCTTTGGTACAATGATCAGTTAAACATGAAAATTACTGTTGAAGTTTTTTATTTTGATTAGTTGAAATTTTACTTATAAAGTGGGACACCACTTACCACAAATCACCAATGCTATTGAACGAATTATGGAAAGGTAGAATTGCTACAACCTCCCTTTGATACAATGACATTGGACTTATATATGAATGAGTCGATGAAAGGTTCTGTACTTGGGTTTTGAACTTGTGGAACGGTTTACCGGTTTTATCACAATTTCTGACGTAGATTCACTGCCTATATGGAATCTATGTTTGTCAAAGAGAAAAGATAAAACGTGTACATAAATACAAGGGCATGTTCGGTAGTTGTCTAACCCACCCACGTTGATGAGGAATAGTTTCCTAAAGAAGCAAAATTTACAGATAACGTAGAGTTACATGAGCTGGGAAAAGTTCATCCATCGTCTGTTGTGATCTTCTGAAGATCAAAATCGTCTATCTCTCTCTTTTATTCTTGTTGCTAAAATTTTCATCTGATCCCTGATTTATTTCTTGATCTTACAATATCTTCATTTTCATGCCTTCAGCTTCTCTTGGGCTACCTCGCATTTCTATCATTCTAGCGTTTTGCTTTCATATCAGTTTATCTGTTTTCTTTTTAAAACTGTTGGTTACATATTCTCATTTTATTATCACACATTCTCCCTCAAATGCTTCATTTTTGTTGCATCTTCTTTCTCAAATCTGTAACCTTGTAGAATTTCATGGCCGGTGTACATAATTATATGGTCTGTTGGAACGAGGTCTACTGAGAATGTTTGCCATAGAAGCATCTGGAAGAAGAAGAAGAATTTCCAGAAGACAAGTAGACTTATTTTGTTGCTCGTGTCTGTTTCTTCACTCTATCAAAGATTGGTTCTAAGGCAACAAAAGTTATATGTAGATCATTCCCTTAGTCTTTTGTTTTATATCTTATATTAATGTATTTAGTGTAAAGTTATTTTTGAATGTTTGTCTGTCTTATAGGAACGCTTTTTGCTCGTCCTTTAGTTTGCTTTCTTCGCAACCTCTTAGTTTTTCTTTAATATTCTTGTGAACAGTTTAGTTTTATAATTATCACTACTTTTGGATTTACTGTGTATCGGTCACTGTCAGATTCAGTTTTACAATCTCTTTTTCTTTATTAAACATGTGTCTTCTAGTTTTTGTCCAGTTATTTCTTTGTGTTTTCTTGCATCACCATTCTTCATTTTACCTTCCTTAACTGTTACGTGATCTTTTCCTCTTAGTAGTCCTTCCATCTTTCCAGAATTTGTTTATTTTTTTCTTTATAACTCTTGCGTTCAACTCACCGGTTATGTTTATTGCTTCTGTTTCATCATTGGTTTTGACATATTCTTCCAATTTCACCAGTACTGGTCGTGGTCCATAGTTTTTGTATTATGTTTTGTTTTTAATTTTCACTTCTGAATGGTAGAGTGAAGTTCTAGAATGTGGACTTTGTTTTCATGTGTATTTTTTAATTGTATTCCACCATCCTGGTCTAGTTTATAACTTATGTTCCTTATCATTTTTTCTAACGTTTTGTTAACACGAGTGGTCAACTTTTTCAGAGGTTCATCTATTTTGATGTTGGATGTACACTGATGATTTCTACTTAGAGCTTGTATTTATATTGGTTTTAAGGAGATGGGGCTTGGATCGCACCCGTCAAATGTGGATATTCGTATCGTGGTAGCACAGACCAACAGCAACCTTAAGAACCCAACAGATCTTGTATGCAAAATTCAGGACATTAACATCAGACAGTATGATTCCAAAGTGCTCGATGTCGTGACTAAAATCTTCCCGACTGAAATTAACAAGCTTTTAAGTCTGCTTCACTAGAAGCTACTTTATTTGGATAGAAGAGAAAGGAAAGTGAATGGGGTGGTAATGGGAACTCAATGGAGTCTAGTGATAACCAATCTCTTCATCGAAATTTTTGAAAAAAAGACGAAATACAAACCAACGGCAGAGGATACGTTTGTTCTTTTGAAACACAAATAGAAAAGCTTAATCAGTTTCTTAGACACCTGAATAGTCAACACCTTACTATCTAGTTTACTATGGAGACAGAACGGCACCTTAAGAGAACCGTATTTGACCGCCCCCTCAGAAATCATCAGTCTACATCCTACATCGGAAATGGAGTCACTTTTGAAGAAGCTGACCACGTGTGTTAGCGAAAGGTTAGAAAGAAATTCTAACGTTGGTCTAATAGGTTTGTTTTCTTCTTCTCTGCACTTTCCTAATTTATTGATAAAATCTATCTCAACACCTACCCATATTATTTTTGTTATTTCAGTAAAAAAAATTGCCTCATTGCCATCTCATGTGATTCATTTCCTTAGTTCGTTTTCTAGCTTTCCTATCCTCACGGCTAGATAGTTTCCTCTTTATCTTAATTGTTTGTTTTGATTTATGTTTTTGTTCGTCTCGTCCATTTTTCCTTCCTGCTCTAAAACTGCATCTGATCGGTGTTTATGATAATAACGTCTTGTTCGATGTGCTTATTTAGTTGTCCATTTTCCTGAAGTTTCCTTAAGGCGTCGGCAATGGGAAGAGGGGTTTTGAATTTAAAATTTGTGTTCATTTTTATTGTGACATAATTAAGACTATTTCATCCCAAAATTTTACATTTTAATTTAATTTAACAGAATTTTCCGTGTTTTAAAAATAAACTTTGAAACGACTCTTTGTCAAATCACATTTTTTTGGTAAGTTGCAGTGTATGTCTCTCTAACACTACGCAGTGAATTGAGCACAATTTCAAAACAAAAAAAGTAAAAATCTTATCAAGAATGTACTATTCAGAAAACAAAGTTTGGGACACTGTTGAAAGTTAAATGAGCATAACTATGTTAAAATAAGTGTTTTTCCTCAACGGTTAAACATCAGTAATCTGACCTTCGTGAATTATTTAGGTTTAACAAATAATAGAATGAAAAATACTTATTTAACGTAGTTATGCTATCAACAGTGTCCCAAATTTTGTTTTTTCAATGGTACATTAAGCTCTCAATCAAGTTGAAATTTGACCAGCTGTAACAGAATTTCCCAAGAAGAAATAAGAATTAATTCATGCGAGTATGTCAAAAAAGTGTTTATCATCTTTGTTTTATTTTACAACTTTTTAATGTTATACAAATAAATTTATTTTCTCTCCAAAAACTTTTTAGTCATACTCTACCAGTCAGTGTGACATAATCGGTAGTACCACCATTCCCCAGACTACCTTCCCCAATATTCATAGCTCCTACGCCACTGAATGTCGATCAATGACAAATTCTTAAAGATAAAGGAATCTAAAATCTGAGGTTTCACTTATTTACAAAACTTTCCCGGATGACAAGGTGACGCTTGCAGTGAAAAAGTTTGGAATCTGCCCGTCTTTTCACGATGTACTAAGGTCGTTCGGGTGTAACCCTAACATTGTACGCCTACAATTTTTTCTCCCCAGAATTTCATTTGTTTTACAACTATCGTTATTTCAGTCTCCCTAAAAATTAATTTAAAATTATATAAATATGCAAAATTAATAAAATTAAGCTTATGAAAAATTATTTAAACAAGTTAATATAAGCTTGTTCTTCCGGAAAAAAAGAATGTGTCTTTCCATTTGGACACATCAAGCTATGCCCTTACTTAGTTAAAAACTAATCTTCTTATAATCGAACGAGAAATTAAAATAGAATTGCTACTCAATTGTATAAAATACCTTTATAATTATTGCCTAGTTTTGTTATTTAAATTTTCTGACAAATAATCATCAGGACGACTGCATAATATACACATTAAGAGCTGAAAAAATTGTACAAAATTAAATATTAATTGATGGTCGACGACTAAATTGACTTAATAACAGAAACTAGAAAAAAGCTACACAAAGCGCAGGAAGCCAGAAGCGTCAATACTAATACAGATTGAATTTTTTCTCGAAAATTTTATAGTATTTTGTATTTGATTTGACAAACCCAAAATTAATTTTCCTGTTTTGCTTCTGCTCTACTATGTTTGAAATCATCAATGGTCGTTAAGATGAAAGAAAATCATGCAATAAATTCTTAAAATCGTAGCTAAACGTAAATTATTAGTAATTAAAGTATTAATTAATTTATCAGCAGGGAGTAACTAAAAATCGCAGGAAGTCAAACGTCCAGAAGCTGCGCGTGGTTCGAATTATTTTTTTTTTTATTAATTTATTTCAAAAGTAATTATTTTGATCTTACAAAATTTTTTTAATGTTTACGGATTTTCAAATGTAAAACAATTTAACAGTAAAACGAAAGGAAGTATAAACTTACGTAAATGTTTATTTAATTTATAATAATAATTGGTACTTAAGGTATTAATTAATTTAATAATCAGGGAGTGGAATAGGTTAACTAAATACACACCTTGGAAGTCATGTCCAGAAGCTGTAATACAATCACTTTTTTTTGGATTTTTCCATCTTCGAAAAACTTATCAATCACATAAACTCGTTTTATGTAGTAATTATCTGCAAGGAAATTTAATTAGATGAACAGCATTAATTTGGGTTTGTTAATTACATGGCGATTAATAAAAATTTAAGAAAGATTCTTTTGTAGCACGTGACACAAATCTAAAAAAAAATAAAATTTAATAAATATGGATGAGTAAATAAATATTCAAATAGCAACAAATTCAACAAGCGGTAGCTCTCAATCAAAACAGAATGGAATTTGATTTTTTGCGCCATATATAGTATTTTAAAGACTTTGTTCTTGATCACGTTTAAACTTGTTTTACATCGGCAAACTATTAAATTCAACTTTTTTACACGATGGCGAAGGCGTTAAAAAGTAATTAAAAAAAATTAGATGCTTAATAATTAATACGGAAATAATTGATTAAGATTGATGGAAGCGCTCCCAGTTTTCAACTTTGGTATCGAAGAACAAAGGGAAGGAAAAAGTTAAATTCTTCTTACATTCCCTGTTATTAATTCTACTAATTCTACAATATTTTTACTTAACAAAACAGATTTCGTTTTTCTAAACTCTAACGCTAAAAAAACTTACAATTTAATTTTCTTAAAATTACCCCCCAGAAATCATAGAGCTGATATCTGAATAAAATGACACCAGATTAAACAATATCACTTTAAAAAGAAAAAGTTGCCAAAATTATCACATAGCTTTACTTGTGAGCGTTGGTAAAACTACGAAAAACGGCAACAAATTAATATTTAAGTGAAAAAATTTACAAGTGCTCATAGTCTAATTTAAAAACATGCTGCGATGTGCTTTACAGTTAATTGACACTAGGCGGCCCTTTGTTAAAACAAATCGTTGTTGCATGTAAACCTCATTGGCGCTAGTAATTTTTCTAAAACTAAAGTAAAACTTTGCTTCATCACAGGAGTAAAAAAAAATTATACAAGTAATTAAAGCTTGAGAGCAACTACTTCATGTGCTTTTACTAACATTTATGTACAAAGTGAATTATATAATAATGGAAGACGTCGATCACGACTTAAAGCTCTAATATCACAGTTTAATACCCCAAATCTAAAAATTACCTAATATTTACATTCAGTGTAAAGTTACTTGAAGTCTTTCCATTCATTGAGAATGTTATCGTTTATTTCGTTGTCGATTGTTGCGAACTCTATTAAAGGCGCTTTGCTTGAAGCCAATTCTTCGAACTTGTTCCAGTAGGTGTTGAGGTTGACTCGTGCCGATTTGATGACTTTACGTGACAGCCTCGGTTTTATTGGCTAAAAATAAAGAAACTCTTTAGTGATAAAAAAAAAAAAATCATTATGGGATTACAAAGTACTTGGTGATTTCAACGGGGCGATTACGAACGAAACTCTGATTATGCGGTACATAACCTGTCTTAGCATTTGACGCCACGGCGACCTAGGCGATTTAATTTCTTTTTCAAACCACATCGTCTCGTTTAGTACAGCGGATACGTGTTGTACAACTGTATGATCGGATTCAAAGTGTGCTGAGCACATGCAGGTAACCGTTTTATAGGCAGACGAAGAACTACCTGTTCCATGTTTGAAGGCCGCACGTTCAGCTCGCGCTATACACGCGTACGGCGCGCGCAACTTTAAAGCTTTTGAATCCAGCTCAGCTTTGTTAGGAAAAATCACCCCTAAAGACTATACACAATATCAACTTTCTTCCTTTTTTAGTAGTGGCGATGACTCATCGTCGACCGTTGATTGGCCATCTTAAAGAATTTTTGGTAAAATGGAAATTTCACCCTTAGGAGACGAAGCTGAAATGACAGGTACGAAAGTTTGTTACCTTCGAAGTCAATCAAGACTACTTCACCAACTTTTTTTGTTTATTATACTACTGAAGCCCGGTAGCTGTGTATAAATGACTGCTTGGTTTAGACAGGATCTTCGTTCTCTTTTTCTCCGATGTAAACCGAGACGAAAGATATCGCCATTAAGCAACGATAATTTTGAGGATGACTTTTTATGTTGTATATCAAATTGTTTTCGTCTTCAAATCCAACACGCTATTCATTTATACTTCGAATTAAGTCGCTTTTTTTCGGTAATGGGAGCGTTCACCTACGTTCGTATGTTAGAATATATTATTACTCTTCTTTTTCTGGCACGTATTTTTAATTATATTTTTCTCGCGGGCATTTTTAAGCTGGTTTAAAGTGGTCGCGCAGTACAAGTGGGTGGTGGTTCTTTTGTGTAAAATTGTAAGCGCCATCCGGTTTTGGCAAGTCGAGGGTTTTTTCGACAATTGTTGCTACTGTCATCTTTCGTTTAGTTTTGAAGTTCACCGATCCCGAAATTGGTTTTTCTCCAGAATTATTGTTAGTAAAAGTAGAGGATGCAAATTTCTTCATTTCCTGTTTGATTGGAAACCGGCACGAAGAAGCCTTTGCGTGAACGCGCAAAAAGTTGGTAATCGGGGTAAACCCTTGCACGTGTATGTGCGTGTGTGTGACAAGAGTGCGAGTAGCCAGGTGCAGCTTTGGTGTGGGAAAGAGTACTAAGATGAGGTTCCCAGGGTCCATCAGCACCTGCCACCCTGGTCTAGTAAACTGTGACGTAGTCGTATGGCGCGAACAGCATCATTTTAAGAATGCAATTATTTTGAGAATGAGCACGACGGACACAAGTCTGTCGTGTGTGTTTGTTACAGAAAAGGGTTCACAAACCTGGTCGAAAGGCGCCAACTACTGAAAATCTGAACTTAGAAAGTGTTTTTAATTAAAACTAAATCTGAAATAAATTTAACAAATCCGCATTAATTAGCAAATTATAGCGCCTGCACATTTGTATTCTCATAAATATTCATCAAGTATTAGGCCATGTGCCATACGTAGGCAGTCGTATAACAGCGATTACTGTCGAACTTACGTGGGAAAATCGGGCAGGTGTTACTATAGTAGTTTGCAACTACTTTTCTGTATACTGTTTGGAATATCTTAAAGGCATGTCCAGATTCTATAATTTATACGAATGACGCATTATTATTTATCGTTATTTTCTTTTTCCTCTTACATTGTATGCAGTTTAATTATAAATGCAATTTTTTCTTCGACCCTTCCTTTCTTCTAAATCCGTGCCAAGCACGTGAACCTAATCCTAACCGAGAAAAATGATGCTGAGTTTTTTTTTAAATAATTGTTAATATAGTTATGAAAAAATTAAAACCGGCCAACGACTTGTATTAATAAAAAAAATCAAAATAAAGAAATAAAATAGATATTCGTAATCCGGTAGCTTAATAGTGGATCCAGATAAGCGATTAAGAAACACCTGTCTAAAATTCTCACGGTCTTCTCATCTATAAATGATGCTCACACCTTCTTCTAGCAAAAAACAAGTGCCTTCTTGTATCGCATGATAGTTTGAATTTTAAAAACCCTAAGGTAACGAACGTTCAAGAACGGTCTTGTAACTTTTTTGTCGTTGGGATATAAAAGCTTGAAAGGGGGTGGTTTTCTTTACATTTAATGCATCAGTTGCTCTTTCCCACATAAACATAAAGGAAATTAACTTGTTACGACGATTTTTTGTACGCAGTGCCACCTGTGGGTTCTGAATTTGTATTAGGAATTTAATGGGAGGACAGATTTATATTGGGAATTGTCCTTACTTACCTGGTCACGAATCGAAGTGTATTATTAAGATTAATTTATTTCGTTGCATTTATAAATAAGTGATATTATTGTGAACGACTTGAAAAATTTTTTCCTTCACCCCACCAAAAATTCCCGTTATTTTTTTTTTATTTAAAAAAAAAAACCCAAAAAAAAAAACTCTTCTACAAAATTTTCTCCTTCCAAACACCCCTTTTTTTTTTTTTTTAATTTTTTTTCCCCATTTTTACTACAAATTTTTTAAAAAAAATTTATTTTTTTTTAAAAAAAAAATTAAAATGTTTAATATTGTAATAATGCAAAAACCTCACAACATAATAAAATTACTTATTATTTTAAATTGTTTACTTTTTTATTTAAAAATTGTTCATATTATATTATTTTATTTATTATTATTTATTTGACAATTTTCGTTTTCATGGTTACCTCAAATTCATCCATTCAATTTAAAATCCAAAATAGTTTTTTTAACCCCGTTTATATTATTTTATTTATAAACTTTTATTGTTTGCCAAAAAAATTTAAATTTTAAAGTAAATCAAAAATATACCGTTCATTCTTTCTTCCTCAAACGATACTCATTTTGTCACTTGTTTTCAAATATTTTTCTTATCTTCTTTCATATTCTTTTAAAATCTTCATCATTTTCTTTCCCTTTCTCAGGCTTCTCCTATAATACTTCATATTCCTTTTTTTAAAATACCTTATCCCCTTTTATAATATTTCTTATCATATCCTGTACCTTTAAACATCATTTCCTTAGACTTCATAACTTTCCTCTTCATATTTTTCTACTACATCCCCTTCCTTCATCATAAAAAACTTTAATTCCATTGCATTAATCTTAATCTATCCTTTCTTTAAACATCTTGTACTTCTTATAAATTCAAATTTTTGCAATTTCTTAATCTTCTTTTTTTCTCTGTTAGCTTTGTAACACTTTTTGATTTTCTCAATTTATTTTCCTTCCATGATTATCGATCATTGTTTTTCTTTAATCCCTAAACAACTTATTCCTATTTCTTAACATCTAGTTTTCATTCACATTTTTTTATAGCTACTTCTTAAACTTTACTATAATTCTTGTAATTTATTCATTGTCATTTTACATTGCCTTTTCCAACTCCTTTTCTCCATCCCTTTATATATTTTTGCAGGAGGTGGATGAGCTTTTATATCCTTTGCATTTTTCTCTCTAGGGCTGCTTGTTTTACTTGCCTTTTCTTTGCCCTTTCTTTTAATTCTTAAGTTTGCATTTGATTCAAGTTTTTGTTTTCTAATTCTTCCCATGCTTGTTTAATTGTAATCCTTCTCTTCATTAATTTTATCTTCTTAAACACTCGTCCTATTTTGATACCTATGTGACCTTCTCCCTTCCTTCCTGGCTTTGGCTCTTTCTTGCTCTTAACGAATTTTACCTCTTCATTTATGTTGCTTTCGACTTCAAATGTCAATTGAGTCACTTCTTTAGTTATTATTTCCATTTCATATTTAAATTTCTTACTCCTGTTCATTTCATGTTGCATTTTCGGTATCTCACTTAGTACTGGTCATTTGTCATTTGCTTGATTCTATCCTTGCACGCCATTTTCATTTCTTCATAATTTTCTACCATTATTTCTTGTATACTTTGTTTTTCTTCCTTTTAACTTCATTTTCTACTTTATTCTTTATTTGATAGAACCTATGTTCTGTGTTAATTTTAAATTCGCTCGTACCTTTACTTAATTTACTTGTTCTTAATTCTTCCAGTCGGTAATCAAAGATCATTGTAATGTGGAAGCGTCCCCTTGTCTTTACAGTCCTTTCATCTTCTCTTAATGTACTTGAAACAAACGCTACTTGTATCCTCCCTTCATTGTCTTCATCTTCTCTTTTTCTTTTATTTTCCTCTAACATTTTTGTAAATAATTTGTTCCTTAATTTCCAGTGTATCTCCCATTTAACTTTGAACGTAACTCCTCCTTCTTTGCTAATTTCATACGTCATTTGCCTCATCAGAAGTTTCTCTATTTCTGACTGTACTTTTTTAAACCTGTCCTACAATCTAAATTTTCTTCATAATACACTTCTAATTCTTTTTCATATTCCTTGTCGTTGTTTTCCATATTTTCCATATCCATTTTTTAAATCTTCCTTCGTAGTCATTTTCTTCACCATATTATTCATATTTGTTTGCATGTTTTTTTAAATCTCTTTCTTTCATATTTGTTTCCATGTAATTTAATTTTTCATGTTATTTAATTTTGAAATAATTTTTGAAATAATTGTTCTTGTGAAGGTCTAACCATTTTTCTAGTGAACATTTTGGGTCGCTAATTTCTATATTTATATCCAATTCTGCCCGACGTTGCTGGCGCCAAATTTATGTAATGATGCAAA
This sequence comes from Abscondita cerata, assembly GCA_030710515.1. Classification (NCBI taxonomy): domain Eukaryota; kingdom Metazoa; phylum Arthropoda; class Insecta; order Coleoptera; family Lampyridae; genus Abscondita; species Abscondita cerata. Next base: position 24,906 of record JALBCR010000735.1, read on the forward strand.
AACCTCACAACATAAATAAATTACTTATTATTTTAAATAGTATTTACTTTTTATTTAAAAAAATGCTCATATTATATTAATGATATTTATTTATTATTAATTATTTGACAATTTTCGTTTTCATGGTTACCTCCAAATTCATCCATTCAATTTTAAAATCCAAAATAGTTTTTTTTTAAACGTAAATCATAACAATATAATATTTAAATATTTAATTTTAAAGTATTTGTTCTATACAACATTGATTCATTTAGATCGTAAATTTTTAATTCTAATTACACCTCAAAAATAACTATTTTTATAAATAACTGTCTACCAAAATTTTTCTGATCGAAACACTTTTTCTACTGTAGTATTACACATATGCAAAAATTTTCCGATAAAAACACATTTTCTAACACACAAAATTGACTTGAGCGCGTAAACATTTTTCTAAATAATTTGAAGAAAAAAAATGTCGTTTCTTCATGTCTGCAGAATCTTCATCAGATAAAGAATATTTACCTTCTAAAGATTTGGAAGAGGCAAAGAAATCAAAAATTAATTCTGACATAAATGTCAACAAAAATTGTTGTGAAATATACCGTCGTTCTTTCAAAAACAGAATTGGTTAAAAATTCATTTCTCCAGAATACATCTCCATACTTCCTTTGCTTATACTAATTCCGAAGAAAATCTTCAAGGATCTTAAATTTATCTGAATCCCTTCTCCATGTTTTAAACGAAGACAAAATAGATCCTGACATATTAACGAAATCATTATCCAATAAATTAAAGCAAAGTATTCGATTTCTGAAAAGAATCCTCAAAGGACCCCAAAATTCTGTTGCTGATGAGCTTACCACTATTAAAAATTTAATAGTCCAAAAGAATACGACATCAAATTAGGTTATTATTTTCCTATGCAATGTTTCGTATTCCACAATATGAAAGTTTGACATCATTTGTAAAGAAGAATGTAGAGGATTGGAAAAATTAAAATTCAGATCCATGCATCCTTTTAATACTTTATTTTTCGAAACATGAAAAGAAATTATAAAAAAGTTTAGTGTTGATATTTTCAAGAATCTAAACTATCAACTGACGTGACAGGTATGATTCGTCTTCTATGTTTTGAAGATTCCATTACCGAGCCGAGTGACAGAATTCTGAGAAAACTAAGAGAAAAGAAAAAACACCAAGAACCTCTTAATTATGATTTTCCTGACCCTCCTAAACATACATTCTTTCTTCTTTTGAAATTATAAAATGTATTTCTTCATTTGCACCTGGTTCAGCTGGTGGGCTAGATTCCTTAATTCCTTAACATTCAAAAGATTTGACAAAACATATCTTTTGTCAAATTTTGATTTTGGATTTATCTTCTTGTAATCTAATTAAAGTTCTAGCTTCTCAGGGTAACTTGATGCTCAAAGGATGTGAACCAAATAATATTACCCAAATTCTTTATGGAGCGTCACTCCGTCCTCTAAATAAAAAAAGATGGTGAAATTTGTCCGATCGCCGTTGGTTGCACCTTATGAAGATTAATTGCTAAGATAGTTTGTCTCAGCATCACAGAACCTATTCACAGTTATTTGCAACCTTTTAAATTTCAACATAGTTTAGCAAAATTCATCTTGAAAATAGACTATTAATACACTTTCAACATGGTATCGAGAAATATTATACTTCTATAAGTGAAAGAACGTCACCCAGAGTTTTATACCTTTATTGATCAAGTTTACCATAATTCTCGATTTGAAATCTTTTGCCATAAAGAGGTGTTCATGCCTCTTTTTATTCTGTATTCATCTTTTAATTTTGAAACTCAAGTCTGAAGTTAATTGTTGGAATTTGATGACTGAAACCTTGGCTGACATTGAAACAAATGTTCTGAAAAATTTGAAACAAATTCTTTTAATTTTGATCTATCCTTGAATTATAAAAAATGTGAAATTACTATTCTTGACGATGATCCCAAAAATTGTTTCCCGAACTGCACAGACATTTAATGAAATTGCTCCTAGCATTAAAACTACAAACTCAAAAGATATTACGCCTCTTAACTACAGAAGGAATTTCAGAAGCTTTTGAAAATATAATTAAGGTTACCAAAAGATGTTTAAATGGTTTAAAAGAAATTAACTCCCACCAAGCTTACTTAATTCATTTGCAATCCCAAGAATGACCTACCTGTTCCGTTATGTTCCGTGTTGGTTTAAACCAGACTTATTCACCCCTTGATAAAAAACTCTATGGAAAATATCACCAATTGCCATTTTGATGAAATATCTTGGCACCCATCTACTCTTTCTATTGGAATGAGAGGTTTAGAAATTAGAGATGGCACTTCTTTATGTTATTTAGTTTTTCTGGGTTTCCGCTCATGTGTGTCTAGTCTTATGAAAAATGTTCTTAAAGAAGATGTCTTTAATTGTCATGATGTTGCGTTTCTTTAGGCTCTAAACCACAAAGTCTGTGTTCTCACCGATACAAAGTATAATTTATAAATCGTTTTTCTCGAATCTGGGGCGTTTCCTCATAATCTCGCCTGGAAGACGTCTTCCTTATAATTTTGAAATTTCTTGATAACCCACTTTTAAAGAAAGTAATTGCAAAAAATTAGTGAAACGCGCGAAAAATTTGGGCCTTTGAAGGTGTCCATCAATTCAAACATGTTAACATTTTAAGTTTAAAAAATGTATTGATAACCACTTGATTTTTTCAGGATTGGTTAATTAAAACATGCGAAATTTAAATATCAAATTGTCCGACAAAAAATATTTTCCGATTTTTCAGTCTGACGCGTGAAAATTGAATGCGTCTTCCAGACGCGATTATGAGGAAACGCTCCAGTTTCGAGAAAAACGATAGAAACATCTTGTCGGACTACACGTAATTAAGCCACTCAAAAACGTACAGCTGGTTGTTATAAATGATACTTATGTCGGTGGGCACCCAGACTAACATGTATAAACTTAGGAACCAAGATCCTGCCCTATGTACTGCTCTTAAAAATCAAACAGAATTTTGATGCTTTAGTTTGTGAATCTTACCGCTCAAATATTTTCTTTGATGCTTTGAATATTCAAGATAAAGCATGTCTTCTTGCTTGCAGTTCAGCAGAAAGAATCTGGTGCATGGTTAAACGCTTTACCATCATATCTGTTATTGGCACTATTTTAGATTACCAATCTTTTCGAATTGCTGTTGGCTTAAGAATTAGGCAGCCTCTATGTGAACCACACAACTGTATTTGCGGTGATACTGGGCCACCATAGTCTTTCATGCCGTAAACATAAAGGAAAATGGTGTAGACACGGAATCATTAATAACACTTTAAAGAGAGCTAAAGTGCCTTTAAATATAGAGCTACCTAGTTGCTTCCACAGAGATGGTAAACGTGTAGATGATATGTCGTTAATTCGCTTGAAAAGGGGAAAAGCTTTGATATGGATACGACATATACAGACACTATGGCAAAGGTTTATATAAACCAGATAGGAATGAAAACTGGCACGGCAGCCTGTTTAGTTGAACAGCATAAAAAGAAACAAATATAAGAATTTGTAGAATCATTTTCCTTTTGTCCTCTTTGCTGTTGAGACATTTGGACCGTACGTCGGCTTTGGGTGCTTTACCATCTGGCCGATGACTCGATAAAATTTTTTATCTTTATTAAGTCTTGTTATATCCAGTATTCCAACACTAATTTTTCTACTGCAATATTACCTATACGTAACTTCATCCTGTTTATTTAAAAAAAATTATTTAATCAGGAGTATATTTTAAAAATTATTTTCTGAAGTAGTCCAAGACGTTTCTTAACAATTTTCGTAACGAAACACATTTTCGTACATGCAAAATTAATCTTCTTGCAACTTTGTACTGTAATATTGTGCACAATTTCATCCTGTGTATTTAAAAAAAATTATTTAATCAGAGGATTTGTTTTTAACTTATGTTCTGAAGTTACCATAGACGTTTCTTAAAACCCATTTTCGTGCATACAAAATTAATCTTCCTGCAACATAAAAAAATTTCTAGGATAATATTACACACAATTTCATCCTATTTATTTAAAAATTATTTAATGAAAGGATTTTTTTTTAAATTATTTCTCGAAGTAACCCAAGACGTTTCTTAAATATTTTCGTATCGAAACACATTTTCGTATAAGCAAAATTAATCTTCTTGCAACTTAAAAATTTTCTACTGTAATATTTTACACAATTTCATCCTGTGTATTTAAAAAAAATTATATAATCAGAGGATTTTTTTTTAATATGTTCTGAAGTTACTCAAGACGTTTCTTAAAAATGTTCGTATCGAAACCCATTTTCGTGCATACAAAATTAATCTCCTTGCAACGTAAAAATTTTCTATCTACTGTAATAGTCTACACAATTTCATCCTGTTTATTAAAAAAAAACTATTTGGTTAGAAGCTTTTTTTTTAATTATTTCATGAAGTTACCCCAGACGATTCTATTCTACAAAAATTCCGATTGAAACATATTTTCTTACATCAAAATTGATTCATCTGGGTATGAAAATCACATACTGCAATACTAGAGTTTCACCCTGTTTATGTAAAAAATTATTCAGCTAGAATTTTTTTATAATTATATTCTTACAAAAATTTTCCGATGGGAATAAACTCACTGTGTGGGTCGTAAATATTTCTATTGTAACATTCCATACAATTTCACCATGTTTATGGAAAAAAAATCCGCTAGAAGCTTTTTATTAAAGTTCTCTAATTTATGTCCAGAAATTGTATTATAGGAAAAACCATATTTTCAAAAACAATTTCTATTGTCTTACAAAAAAATTACCTAGATTCTAATTCCAAATTTAATTGTTTATTTTGAAAATTATGTTTAGGAACATTTGGATTTAATTTGATTGCTGAAGTACCAAGACGATTCGTATTTTCGTAGCAAATTTTCCTAATCAAAACTCGTTTCTTTATATGTGTATTAATCGAGAATTTTTAATTCTAATTACTTATATCTTAATTATATTTTAGAAAGATAAATCACACCTTTTACAAAAATTTTCCCAATCAAAAATTTTTCTTACATACAAAATTAATTTACTTTTTACCCACAATTTCTGAATCGTTAAACTTTACAATTATAATTACCTTCGATTTCTCCTAGTTTATGTCAAAAATTATATGGCAGGAAGAAAATATAATTGCTTAAGTTAATTCTTTAAATTATGTATTGCTGTCAGAGGCTGGGAATATTATCCAATTAATTTAAATAATAATTACACATAATAAAATTTTTATAACAGAACTTTATCTGTCTAATGAACATTTAACAGTGCTCGATATCAAGAAGAATAAAATTCTCAACGATCCCGATGTAACTCGAAAATATGTAAGTTTAATTAAAATGTTCCTATCGCCACAAATTATAACCAATTAGTCAAAGGTATTACCTTCATTAATTTTGATTGGTTTGTTAAGTTAATTATCCAAAACAATTACACACAAACACTACACTCCATCGTTAAAACTCCCGTGGCAAAAGTTCACAGGGTAATAGTCTTCAATCTCTGCAGGACAAAATTAATATCAATGCAACTTTGAATAATAAGGGATACAAGAGCCAATGACAGACCCGGAAGAGGGAAGTAAACATGGGAAGTAACTTTCGCACGTGCCACTTCATTGTTGATGTTTTATGTGGGTTACGAGGGGAACTCACGTAAACATCTGGTTGCGTCACAGCCAAAGAGTTAATTAACTTGTACTGTTAACTTCTTAACTGTTATTTAGCAATTGTGAAATAAAAAATGGTTTTGGATCATTTCGTCACGCTTCTAATCATCCCTTTCCTTTTATATTCGTCAATTGATTTAAAAAGCAAATTCTGCTTTACGCAGAACTGTAGAAAAGTAAGCGACGTATACTTCCGGTTTTTGTAAAAGGGTACAAATTATATGAAAAAAAAATGCCTTCCATTCCATACAATTTTAGTTTCATTCCAGTTTCAGCTTAAGTTGAGTTTTTTCAAAAATTTTTGAACGTGAATATAAATGACAACCAAGGACGAATTATACAAATTTCACTAATTTCACTGTAGTGTACAAAGAAAACTGATCGATTCACTAGAGGTGAACCAATTTCCGAACACATTAATAAAAAGAAGAAATAGGCAACAAATGGTAATAAAACAAAAACCAAGAAGAAGACCAGACAAGATGAACAACAAGACCGTCAAAATGGAAGTCAATAAAGAAAGGAAAGGAAAAAGAAGTATTTTAATGAATACAATTTTAAAAAAAGAGAAGAGCAATCGGGTTGCAAAGGAATAAGAATCTGAAATACTAATAATGTATGTAATGGAAGAAACAAACAAGAAAGATATAAAGGATACAAGGATACGAAGAAATCCTTGTGTGGAAGGAAAAAAAATCATGCCCAATTGACTAGCAGTTTTAAATTACAAATGGCCAACAAGGCACTACTCTTTCACCCTCGGAAGGAAATACTTCGTATACCATATAGCGCAATCTTCAGTCCGAATAATTCAACTAAAAAAGAACAAGAAGAAATGGTGCTAAGACCATGCAATAAAAAAACAGAGGAAACGAATAAATCCAACGTGAAGAAAAGAACCAAAATTAATACACGTTCACTAAGAACTACAATATCAACTGCTGAAAAAGTTAATAAAATAAAAGAGTTGCTGTACAAAAGAAGATAAAGCATCCTGAGTAGTTTCGCGGTCATAAAATGCAAGTTGTAAACAATCAGGTCCGTGTATTCAAAACAGACTCTGCAAAGAAATACAAAATAGTTCGATTGAATTTGAAACATACAACAAAGCCCTGAATCTTCATTATCTTAAAGTAGAAGAAGTTGTGCACTGTGATGGGATAGAAAAAGTGGTTCACTCTCTTGAAGCAGCTATAAATCGAGGTCCTACTCAGGACAATGTCTAAAGTCAACAATTCAAGACAAAAACTACTATCACAAAAACAAAATGAAAACAAAAAAGGAGAAAAATCATAGTCGAACGACAGAATGATGTAATGAAAAGAACCTATCTTGAAGATATGAGTATCATGGGATTGTAGACACTATGTGGTGGAATATAAACAATTAATAATTTGTACTTACCATAACATCATTGACAAGCACCAATCGAAGACATAGCTGGCATTCCTCCGGTGGATGTACAGGAATTGAAAATAAATAACATACTTCAAGCCAAAGAAGATTCAAAAAACCAAAATACTCCAGTAATTAAATTCACAGAAGCTGTCCTCTTTTATCTTAGAGTGTCGGAGTTACTTCTTCACTTACTTTTGCTAAATTCCAGTTTTTTCTCTTTTTTTCTAGAATCTTTTAAATGTCGTTCTCCTATTTTTGTTTGCTCCCCGTATTTTTTTGTCTTTCATCCATATTAGGTATTCATCTTCACAGTTCCGTCTCTGTCAGTACCTTTTTATTTTGTCGGTTTTACTTGTATGTCTTCTTCACATCATCATACCTTTTTGTCAATTCTTTTCATTCTTAGTAGATATTGTGTTTCATTTCTATTGCATACTATTTCTGCACTTGTTTTTCTGTTAGCGTCTAATTTTTTACGTTTCAGCGATCTATGTTTTGTTGACATTCTTCGGCTACTTCGTCCAAACAGCAATAGGTTCCCTGTCGTATAGCTAAAGTTTGCACCTTGACTGTATTTCCTCCATTTTTAATTTTATTTGCCATAGTACATATTTTGCATTATTTTTCAGAGCTTTTAGTGTTCTGTAAAAACTGAAACCAGTTAGCTACTGCTCAACAACAACATCTTCAAATGGAGAGAAGTTTTCAAGCCCAAAAAAGGCAATCACGTGGCTGCATGAATTGTTCGAATAGGACATCACGTAGGCAAAAAGGAAGTTATTGTCCAAGAGCTGCTACAGTAATGTAGCACTTTCTAAACTGCATTTACCTGGATCGGGAATGACCACCATTAACTTAGCAAATTACAATGACTCCGCTCCGGTCAGGCTAAATTCGGTTTTTCGCATTCTTGCAAGAGATCATCCTATTAGCTGGATACTTTAAAGCTCAATGTTGGAACCGCCCGCTCGGTATGGGACGAAACTTTCGGAAACTCCGGTAATGGCGAAGCGAATGATAATGGGACCCACTGCTGCAGCCATGGAGTTATTAGTAGGAAACATTTTCTTCCGCCACCCGCTGTACTACTGTCTCACATTGCGAGCACTGAATGGAAAGGCTGCATTAGTGATTGATTATTTGCTAGGTAACAGCCGTTTTCAATAATCCGTTCAAGATATACAAGTCATACAAGCAGCGAACTATGGTTCGGACTATCACCTCCTGCGTGCCAAGCTCAAATGCACAAAACGAAAACAAACATTGATGCCAAAGAGGGATTCGTGGCAGCTGGCTGGCGTGGCTGTACAACATGAGTTTCAAATAGCACTTTCCATGCTTGAACATTATCCAGCTGCAACAGCATATTGGAGAAGAACCTCTCAGAAATCATCTATAAATGCGCTAAGTGTCCTTGCATACAGGCGTGTATTTCAGCCTCAACTTTGTGGAGTAGAGGAAGTGAGCCAAGAAGATTTACACAAATGTCACTGTCCGAAAAGCAGATAAAGCATTCGTCAATTCAACAATGTAATGGCTGAACCAATAAAGCTTTTCAACCATGAGAAACAGCAGAGATCACCAGCAGCATAACAACTTTCTGAGAACCACACGTAAGATACACGGAAAAGATAAAGACTGCAATAAAATTAATAAAAAACAACATTAATTCGTAACTGAAATCATCAAAGCGGGCAGCACTATGCTTGCTTAGTACCGAGTACATCCGATCAGCATGGAAGTAGGCGGCCGTTGTACCTGCACTAAAGAGAGGAAACAGCATATCTACCGTTGGCATTAGCCTGCTCTCTGTTCTTGGAAAAGTCTTTATGCTCAGCATCCAGCTGAGACTCCAAAACACCGGAAATGTACAACCAGAGAAGAGCAAGCTGAAATCCATTCGCACCATGGCTACTGCGACCAAATCTTCACTATCAGATAACTGATGGATTGATTTCCAAACAGCCTTCGACACTGTACACTGCCCAGCACTTCTCATACGAAGTGGGGTGCGACAAGTCTGTGTTATTTTTTTCATATTGTTCAATATGGTAGTGGATTCCTTATTACGCAATAGATTCAAAGGAAGAGAAGGCGTGCAGTCCGGTGATCACTGATCTATGTGCGCAGATTATAACGAAAACTTCCTAGAGATCGGTGCTGACAACCCAGACCACAGATAGCTTAATAGTAGCTGTATACTTGGATGGCAGATGGTTTCTAGTAGAGGAGAAGAAGGTGGTCCCAGCAGAAGTGACCAGGCCACCAATGCTTTTGACTCTCTTTGCTGGTGTCTATAGAAGAAGTCACACGAAAATACGCTTGTTCGGATCACGTTCCAAATTTTACGGTGTTATTGCTTGTTGTTTTAAGTGATTGATGAAACCCATCCTAAACAAAAGAATGTTTTTTAAACCTACGCCCATCATTACAACACCCATTTAATCTGGCACTGGCTTAGAAGAAGCACCCACATTAGGGTGCGAAACGTCGCCTCCACCAGAAACAGTGTGTTTTTTCTTTACATTCAACGTTCCTTAAAGAGGTCAAGGCGTGCTCAGTACGGTCCTGGAATATTATTAGGTTAATTTTACGGAAGGAAAAATCTTTTCAACATACATACTTTTATTTTCAGTGTGACGCCTACTTCCTACGTTCTTCTTTCCTTCTTGCTCATACTACGTGATGTAGTTTCAACTTAGCATACGTACGTATCTCTCTTCTCCTTCTTCTTCTTCTTCTTCCTTTTTTTCAGTTTTTTCATCTAATGCTGCTATTAGTTTTTTTTCTTTTCATCATTTTAAAATTACAAATTAAAAACATTCATTACAAATCGAGTTAGTTTATTATCTATAAGATTTAATTATATAGTAGACAGGATGTACATAATCTAATGTAAAAAAAATACAGAGCCTGTAAATTTTCGCATTGGTAGAACCGTTAGCACTTAATTAATCGCACAGATAGTAGTAGCTTATTAAATAGATTTTAGACCTGGTCGAGTTAATTAACTTAAAAATAAATAATTATTGTTGCTTTTAGGAATCGATATTGAAGAGGAAGCGTGCTTATCATTAGTAACATGTCGATGAAATTATCGTTTAGAATTTAATTATTTTTCTAATTTCTAACGCAAGTGATCGTCCAAAGGTAGGAAACGTCCATCATGAGGAAAAAACATAATATATATTTGAAAAGGAAATGAATTTTTGTAAAAAAATTAACGTAACATTCTTACACTTTTTATAACGATTTTAACATACATTATTTTTTTTATTTTTATTTTGGATTTCGTGTAGCAATGCATTCTTTGTTTATCTTCAGTTTTGTTGTTTTTCGGTTTCGTTCTGCAAACCGAATTGAATTAGGCTGTAAAATAACAAATTGTCCGTAACGGCCACCTAAAACAAGACCACCCTTGGCCATCGTACGTACAAATTCGGCAATGTATAATTATGACCCACAAAATAAAAGTCCAAAAAAGCAATCGTGGTCGAAAATTATACACACACCATTCGTTCGAAACTAAATGTATGCCATTCGTCAAGGAAGTAATCAATAAGAACACTTTCAAAAAATAAATGTGATCAATCGAAATGGCATATAGCGCAATAAGAACTACTTTACCTTTATGCGCGGTCTCTAATTTAGATAAGAATCCAATATAATTAAATTGATTTTAATTATTGCGCGCACTTACCTTTTAAGTAGTTACTCACAATTACCGAAGCATAAATTGCTTAAAATGCTTATTTGCAAAATGGATATTTATTGAAATCTGAATTCTTCGATAATAACAGTTGGTTTACCTAAAGGTGGCACAATGTTAAAATCAAAATATTTTCGCTAATTGCGTTTTAGAAAGGATTTAAAAAAGTGCAAAAGAGGTGCGTTGACCTTTTTTTGTAATTACTTACCTTCTCATATGTCATAAAGGAATCAAAATACAGTTTTTATGAGTTTATTGAACGCCCTGAATCGTACATTTATTATTATTGCTTGTTATGACTTTTGTGGCAAATTAAAATATACCCAGAAGTTCTGTAATTCCACGCTTTATTGATGTTGTATATAATATCACGTCAAATATCCAACACATCATTCTGATTTTCGTCTTGTATCTCGAAGACATAAAACTTTTTTTGGGTTGTAAAATAAATGGTGACCAAATTGCTTGAAATTGATTCAAGAGTAAGTAACATATCGGTAACACATTCTGGGCGACTACGACGAGCCGTGTAATTGCGAATGTACCGTTGTAATTTATAAAGATTTTTTAAGCATCATTAAGGCGACGTTAATATATTTTTATTTAAATGTTTTTTTTCGTACTTAAACTGTAGTTTATGCCTTCGAGTCTGTCGACAACTGGTTTTATGCAGTATTTATTATCGTATTACTGTACGTTTAGTTCTGCATTTGTTTTCTCATTACAAAATGGTAGACGATTGATCTTCTGGATCTGTTACTAGTTTCAGAAGAAGAAGAAGAAGAACTTCTGTAAAATAACAGACACAATGAAATAAATTAACAATTCCTGAGAGTAATAAAATAATGTTACATTTTTCAAAAACTTTTTCGAGTGGTTGAAGAGTGATTATGGTTGAAATTGATTCATCATCAATTTTTGTATGGAAAACGTTAAAAGTTTAATAATTCTTTAAAAAATTACATACATTTTTTTTTGTTAGCTCCCTATACGAAGAATGATTTATTTATTTGTTCGTATGGTACATTTTCATTATTATATTATGATGAAAGTGTTACGTATGGTGCCCCGGAAGATCTGTGGTGACGAAGAAGAATTACTATACAGGAACAATAGCATAGCGGTTAACTTACTAAGACCCTACACGATCATTGTTCAACGACGATTGTACAACAATAATAGTTGAGCACTATTTATGTGTATATGACCTGTGTTGCTCCAAGCGACTACCACGTTAACGGCGATCGTACGTCGTTAATAATCGTTCAAGGCAAGGGTGAATTATTCGCAGTCGCGTACGATTATTTGTTGTGAAGACCACACGAACATGGTTCCTTCGTTTTCTAACGTGGATGATGGGAGGAAGTGGCGAATCATCCCTCACTGTGGAAGCTGTCTCATCCGTTGTATAAGGATCAAAGGGTCAATGACAATGTATGTGCTGAGATAGCCAATAAAGTTGGAAATTTGAAGTAAGTGGTTCTTGGTTTATTTGCCACAAAAGGAACATATACGAGGATGTATTGATATTTAGTTAACCTAGACCAGTTCCTTGCATAAATAAAATATTGCGTTACTATAGCAACGAACAATAACTTATTAGAAGTGTCAGTGTAAAGTTTGACGTCAAAAAGTAAACCAGAGTCACGCAATAAATTAAATGAAAAAGATGTCCACCGAAATTGTGAAAATCGAAAAATTGGAGTATCGAGCCATCATCAAGTACCTGTATTTAAAAGGGTTAAGAGGTAAGCAGATTTACGAAGATATGCTTAATACCCTTGGTGATCAATGTCCTTCGTATGCGACCGTCAAAATTGGAATGCAAGCTTCAAAAGAGGTAAATTTTCCATTGAAGATGATGACCGATCGGAAGGCCAGTTTCTGTGTCAGTCCCCGAAAATATCGATGCAGTTCATGACATGATTTTATCAGACCGTCGAATTGGGCTAAAACGGATATCTGAAGCACTGAATATTTCATACGAACGCGTTCATCATATGGTTCACGTCAATTTGGACATGAGAAAAATTGCTGCAAAATGGATCCCCAAATGTTTGAATGTTGACCAAAAGCGTGCAAGGGTAGAAGCATCGCGTTCGATCTGTGCTCGATTTGAAAACGATGTAGACTTCTTAAACCGAATTGTTACTATGGATGAGACTTGGGTACATTTCTACGATCCAGAAACAAAGCAACAATCGATGGAATGGCGACACTCTGGTTCTCCAAGACCTAAGAAGTTTCGTGTCCAAAAATCTGCTGGAAAAGTTCTTGCTTCAGTTTTTGGGATTGCCATGGAGTAATCATGATTGATTTTTGGATAAGGGTAGAACAATAACTGGAGATTACTATTCGACATTACTGACCACTCTACGGGAAAATATTAAAGAGAAAAGACGCGGAAAGCTATCCAAAGGTGTTTTGTTTTTGCAGGACAACGCCCCTGCACACAAATCTCATGTTGCCATGCAAAAATTCGTGATTTAGGGTTTGAATTACTAGAACACCCCCTTATTCACCCGATTTGGCTCCGTCCGACTATCACCTCTTTCCTCAACTGAAAAAAGTTTAAAAGGTCGTACATTTTCTTCCAACAAGGAGGTAATAGAAGCTGTGGAGGTCTGGTTTGCAGAGCAAGAAGAAAAATTTTTTGAAAGGTCTAGAGACGTTGCAGGTTCGCTGTAATAAATGTATCCAATTAAGAGGAGAATATGTTGAGTAATAAAATATTTTGACATTGAAATTTTGTTTGGTTCTATAGTAGGCTAAGAATTTTTCAATATATCCTCGTATACATGAACTATAATATATTATAGAATATATATTTATTGTGTTCTTTACAAAAACAAAGAATTCGGTTACACATAATTACAATAACAAATAAAAAAAATTATCATTATAAAATAACAATAACTTATTGACTTTCAATTTAACTTAATTATTTTTCTTTTCTGTTTCTCCATCCATTGTCTTCTTTCTATTACTTCCCTCATCCATTCGATCCCTTCCCATTATCCTCTAACAATTATTCTTTTATCTCCTCCTTCCACTCTCAATTTATTTGCATCCTTCTTTCATGTGTTCCAAGTTCTCCCATCCATCTCCGCACAGTCTGCCAATCTATCCTCGTCCTTCCACCAATATTTATTTTCTCTTTCTTCATTTCCCACTCTAAATCTTGCAATTGTTCTTTTCTCTTTCAGTCTTTCCTTTCCTATTATATAACGTGGTATCCCTTCTGTAATAATCTCGCAATACTTTTCATTATATTTTCTTTCTTTTATTCTCGATCTTCTCTCTGAATTTGGGTATCTTGATCTCTTCTCACTAACTCTGCTTCCATACTTTTCCTTCTCTCATCAATCTTTTATCTCCTCTCTCACATAACCTCCCCCTCTTTCCAACATTCGATTAATATTTCAATATCTTTCCTCCTCTTCATCTTTTCCTCATACCTCACCGCTCTTCTTCCCGTTTCGGTTCTTATCTTTTCAATTTTTGCTTCCTCTTGTACTATGTACCCTGGTGTTTCCCTTTCTAATCCCAATATCTACTTCCAGTACTTCTCTTGTATGCCTTCTAGTTTCACCCATTCCTTCCATCCCCACACCTGTGCTCAGTACATCATCACTGCTTTGACTATTCTCTCGAATAACCACCGTCTTTTTCAAAATTTTCCCCTATTCCCCACACTTGTCCGATTATCATATTTCCTTTTCTTTCCAATTCACTTATTTATTCACTATCCTTAGTTTTAATACATATCCTAAATACTTGTATTTGTCCACAATCTCTATTTCTTCCTCTCCCCAATGCCATGATACTTTCGTCTTTCTCCCTTCCTTCCTTTTAAATTCCATGATTTTTGTTTTGCTCACGTTTGCCTCTAACTTTTTCTTTTAAGTATTTCCTTAGAGTTTTTATTACTTTTCTTCTTCCTACCACTATTACTCCCACTTGGGTTCTATTCAATTCCTCTTCTAGATCCCCAATATATAAAGAAAATAAACACGGACTTAACGGACATCCTTGTTTCAGTCCTCTTTCCGTGTTCCCCATTCTTCATCCCACTCTGGTTCTGCAACTCGTGTCCTCATAAATTTCCTCCACCGCAACTATTACATCCTGATTGATTCCTTTTTTTTTTCATCCTCTCCCACTGAGTCTCTTACTGCAAATCCTTCAAAGTTAGCGTACCCTCGAGCTCTTGGAAAACTAATCAAATTGTTTCTAGGTGGATTTTGCATAAAATCTGGTTCATGGTAATAAGAACGTCCAGCTTTTGAAATACAGGAGGTTGTGAAAGCAGAAGGAAACGGTTATAACATCGTCTACTGTTTCGAGGAGTAAATTTATAGGAGTTTAGAGAATGCGAAAAACTTGCGCTAGTAAGCCAAACGCGTTCTCTGAAGTTCGGCTTGCACGGCATAATCTGTAGTTAAATATAGCCTTCGAGTTGTCCGTGATCACATGCTCAGGCTTCAACATGTTTGGATGCAAGCGGTAAGCATCGTCACCGATGAACTTTGTTGCAGTTGGAAGTAGTGTTCCATTTTCTCCAGAGTAGACCGTTGAAAAATTTCTGCATCAACTTCTTTTCCATAGAAACCCATGTTTGCCGTCAATGGCTCCTGAACAATTGGGGAAATCCCATTTTGACTCAAATTCTTTGCACTCTTGAGTCAGTGTTGTCAACGTCAATGGCAATAGAGTCTCCCTCAGTACTGTTAACGTCTCTTTGACGATTTTGCTAATTTCGCACCAGTTGCCAAACATCTGGAAATAAGAACACTCACTTTATTATCACTTGCAGTTGTTTAATGGAAAAAACGCTGGAGAAACATAAAAGGCACCTACGACTAAAAAAAATTAAAGACGTGCTCCTCTGACAAAAAAAGGAAGAACATGGTGTCTGGAGGAAAAATTATCATTTTAAGAACATCTGAGGAACATCGTGGGTTAGGAACAATCTTTTAATCTAAATCAATCCTAGAAATAAATATAGAGGACATTCTTTATATTTTTTTTCTCTAATTCTCTAATCTCAATTTGTCAGAAGAAGAGGAGGTACAGTCACCTTTGCCTGATGTTGATGAGACTCATGAGCAAATGTCACTGACGCAAAGTTCAGTGCCAACACATACCTTAACCAAAACGTCAGCAGAATTGCCAAATCATCCTTTTTGTAATACGACTACCATGAATGAAAACCCCACCAAAACGCGCATAGGAAAAAGATCAGAGAAAGAATTTTAGAAACTTTAGGCTAGAGAGATTCTGAATAAAATGAAATATTTAAGGCCTTGCTTGTAGAAGAAAGTGAGGATGATGTTGACCTATTTTTCAAAAGTTTGACTAAATCCATTAAAAAATTACCACTTGCTCTACAGCGACGAACTAAGATGAAAACCTTAAACGTGATAACAAGGTTGGAAACTGAAATGTGGAATCCGATACAGTATGGTTCCTTTAACTGTTCCAATAGGCAACCCTTTCGCAGCGATACTTCAGCTACTGTTTCGCCCCAATTATTCTCCCCATCAGATTTCTACAAGTACAATAACAGAGCTCACTTCTATCACTCAATCTACTTATACATTTCAACCTCCTGAAAACATTAGTTTTTCATTCGCATCTGGCAACTCAGACATTTAGACAGTAACAATTTTTCATTGTATTTTAGCAACTTTATCTTTCAATAAATTTGTTTGATGTACATTGCGTTTTAATATCCTTGTTTTAGCTGAATATTTTAAGGTTTCAAAATACAGGACAATCGAATTCTAGAGTGTAAACAACAGTAATACTTACCTTAATGTAAGCAAGTTTTTCATCAGGCGTTATAAGGTACATATTTCTGTTGTATGAATTCTTGTATATATCGTCTTTGATGAGTTCTAGTATGAAGTGAGACTCTTCCACAGAAAGACGGAAACATTTGGAGAACTTTTTGTGGTCTTCACCCAGATGGGTATTGATCAATTTTTGCTGCAGTCCCTCCTCATTTTTGAGTACAAAATACTGTGTTTTTTTGCTCTTTTCGCCCCATAAGTTTGGATTAACAAATAAAAAATTTTTTTTTGAGCTGGCACTCCTTTTTTGAAAAATATAAAATTTTGATTTGTTCTAAACACTGCTCCAAAATAACAAATCTATAATTATAAGCACAACATTTTTTTGAACTGGTGTGCTGGCTGGCACCCCTCTTTTTCAAAATCTGGATTTTGATATTGTTCTACATTGCTGTAGTTGTTCTTAACATTGTTTCAAAAGAGCAAATCCATAACTAAAATTATAAATCCAACAATTAAAAAAATACAATTTGAGTTGGCACCCCTTATTTCAAATATGAAAAATTTCGTTACTGTGATCTTCATGATTTCAGAGGGTAATTCATAGTAAATTTTGTTTTTTCTGAAATATTCCGAAAAACTGTAAATACAACATTTTTTCAAATGAAATCCTCTAATTATTGCAATTTTGGACTATAACCAATTCAGAACAAAAAAGAAAGAATTTGTGAGCTTATAGTTAAACTTATGAAATTGTCTTTTTGGAACAAGATTATCCGTTTGGAACAATGCTTAGAACAACTAGAACAATGTAGAATAGTATCGAAATTTTAGATTTGTTAAAAAGAGGCGCCAGCTCAAAAATGTGAACTTATAATTTGAGTTAAAGGATTTTTCTTCTGAAACAATGTTTAGAACAACTAGAACAGTATCAAAATTTTCCACATTCCAAAAAGGGATGTTAGATTAAAAATTGTTTTTTAAGTTGTGAGCTTATAATTTCGGTTATGGATTTGTTCTTTTAGAACAATGTAGAACCGTACCAATTTTTGGATTTTTCAAAAAGAGGTGCCAACTCAAAATAGTTTTTTTTTAATTTGTTACCCTATAATTTCAGTTATGAATTTGATAAGAACAATGTAGAACAGTATCCAATTTTTTAATATTTGCAAAAGGGATGCCAACTGAAAAAGTAGTTTTGTTTTTATTTGAAAACTGTTTGACTTGAAACAATTTTGAGAAATGGGGTGCTAACTTCACAGACGTTTTATAAGTCAGCTATATTTACCAGAAAAAAAAATTTCCACATTATTGCATGAAGGGCTTAAAATTTTAATTATGCAACAACTAGGCTCAGTTAAAAAAAACTATGTATATTCTTGATGAGGTGCAGGATGAATTTTTAAAACTGCACGTTGGTTTATCAGCACCTATTGAAACTAATTGCTATATTCTAATATATACGAATGTTTTGGTGATACTCGTTACTCGTTATCCTACAATCTGTAATCTCGCCATCTCGCACCGCCGCGAAATCACCTTGATGAGAGATCACCTCGACAGAAGATCATCACGTCGCTAGTTCATCTCGATGAGAGCTTATTTCGAATAATAAAAACAAAACCGTGTAAGGCTTATGTTTAAATAATGCTTTTTCCTTAAAATTTAACAACAGAGTGTAACCGATATTTTTTAGGGAAAAAAGCTTTAAATAAAGTTATCGATAATATACTTTACAAAAACCTTTGTCTTCTAACGTTTCATTTGGCATTATTAGCACTTTGTTTCAAAATGAAATCAATATGAAAAATATTTTTCTAAATACTTTATTACTAATTTAAAATGTATACCTTTAAGATGTCCTTTTGGCTTAATGGGTTACGCTCAAAATCAAATAAATCTTCCTTTCTTTAAATGAGTAGTAATCTTTAAGATATCGTGTTTTTCTTAAAAAGACCTAACTTCGCTCCCCGCTTTGAGATGAGCTTGCGTCGAGAAGAACTTGCTTAGAGATAAGATCGAGTCGAGATGACCTCGCGTCCAGATCAGCTCGCGTCGAGATGAGCACGCGTTAAGGTGATTTTGCGTCGAAGCGGCGGTATCGAGATGGCAGCGTCGAAGTGGCCCCGTCGACATGAGGTGTACCGATAAATAAAGTATTTGAAACATATCCTCGATTAGACCATGCTTATACCTTAAACGTAATTGATTAAGATTTGGCTGATTGTTTATCATTTATGGACCTTGCCAAGCACTTTGCCTACAGTGTATCACCAATGAAAAGATAGTTCACCAAGAAGAAGCCGATTTTATCATTTTATTGAAGAAAAATGGTAATAGTTTACCTTTGCGTTCCGTAAAACCAAAAGTTAATCACATCCCAGGAAAACCTTTGAAATGAAAATGGGGAATACTGAATAGTACAAAATTTGTTACATTTGTCTGAGAAATACTTGCGAAATGGGCTTCTTATGGAAACAGGAAGTTGAAGAAAGGACACCGTAAAATTAAAGAATACGATGAAATTAATTGCCAGAAATTTATTATAGAAACAGAAAAGTTAAGTTTGAAACATACTTGAAATAAAACAACATCCTTGAAGGAAGTGACAAGCTTTAGAAGAACTTCAGGATGAACAACATTTGCTCTGAAGAAAGGTATAAACATGTATACAATTATTTTAAGATTAATGAACCTATCGACTAATAGACTCGTTCCTTCTCCTTGCACATCTAAAAGGGAAGAGAATTTAATCAGACTTTACTGGAGATTGTAAAAACCCAATAATATTTGAACTAGTGTAGTCTAGATTGGGCCTTTATTGATTGGAATTTCTTCCTAACGTTTCGCTAACGCGAGTGGGCATCTTCTTCAGAGGTCCTTCCATCTCCGATGTTGAATGTAAACTGTTGAGGTTTGCTTGGTAGGTTGTATTTTTACTAGTTCAAAGGGGGCTAGGCTTCGGGTGCTTTTGTTGATTGAATTCCAGGTCTGGTTAAACTTCTTTTCTGTTGAAGTTTCCTGGATGATTACGATGGCTAACTAACCAATATGTTATGGTATCCCTTATCCTCTACTAGTAACTTGGAGATTTTGAAGAGTATCTTGTGAACCGCATATTCGGCTAACGATGACTTTTCTGTGTTCAATGTTCTGTATACTTTGCCACAAGAACAAGGTATACGAAAAACTCCTGCTACTACAAGAGGGTATCTTTAATCTTTTTTGATCTGATGGAATCTCCTTAGTTGGTTTAAATGTTGTTTTGTTGTAATACCTGTTTAGAATTCTTCCTATGCAGTCTGTAGTAAGCATGGGCAATAGCGAATTGAATCTCAGATCCTAGTGCGCTTGATCTTTTGGACCTTATTAATCTTTCAATTTCCTTCCTAGTGTACTTCAAGCTCGTTCCGCGAAAGCCTAAACCAGTTGATCCAATAATATTTTTTCCAAAAACACAAACTAACTTAATTTACCATTCACCACTATCATGAAGATGTTTGTCAACGTGGTCTTGTGTTCTTAAGAATTTAAGAAAGAAATTTTGAATACCGCAAGCTCCTCACGATTCAAAATGTCAAGAACTAGATGTCCGCGACAACACATTCTCAGGAACTTTTTAACAGAATGTGAAAAAATTATTAACTCCAGTTTTTGTAGACTCTTATGATGGTGAACCTATATTTACTATTTATATTTTAATTGGAATATGACGCACAACCTTGGTGATCAAACAAAAACCTATTTTATGAATTTTTCAAAATGTGGGAACGGTATTTCAAGAACTTGCTAAATTATAAGGAGTAATAAAATTGTTATACTTTTTTAATATTCAGACAAATTTTTTGAAGGGTTATAGATAATTTTATAACAAGGAAGTTTTATGAGAGGAAGGAGTTTCAGCTAAGGCTAAATGCATCTAGAAGTCGAGGAGGTATTGTATACATAGAAGAAGAAATGCTATATATTTTAAGGAGTTACTGAATGTGTGAGAGTTTCATTAAAAAGGGGCCCTGTTTGTCAGACAATAGAAAGACAAAGTGATACTTTATTGGTTTTTTATTTCCACGGTGATAACGCCATGCGAATAACATCGTTTTGGTCACAAACATAGTATCATTGAGGAAATGAGAAAAATAATCAGTACAAAGTACATAATGGTTCCCAAGTCGGCAGCAATAAGAATGTCTGGAATTGGATGGGCTCAATTTAGAAATAATGGAATTTGGTCTGCAAAGAGATTGACAGAACTATCACACATGCGAAATTTCATTGAGCAACCAAGCCTTTCTAGAACGCTAGAAATGAAACAGTACAAGATTATCGCGTTACCCGTATGAAATATAAATCTTGGATACTATGAGCGGAGTCTGAAGGGTAATTAGAAGAATGGGTAGTTGAGTATATGACAAGGGTGTACCGCTAAGGTTATACAATCTGGAAGGGATTCAGCCATAGCTGATTATACCGTAAAAATGTAAGAACGAGGGAAATATCAGAATGATATAGTTTCAGAAAGTGATTTGGTGTCGATTGGTTTGAAGTAGAGTAGAAGAAGCAGGGAACAAAAAGGAACCAACCAAGGATAGGGGAACTTGAACGAAGCAAAAGAAAAAGAATAAGAAGAAGAACTCCTTGAGAAAAATTCGAGTGTTTTCACCTATATTAGTAATTGGAAGGATTGAAAAATTTAAGGGTTGTGTTGTGGGTCTCAAACACGATAAGAAGAAGGATCCAAGTTAGGAAAAAACGTTTACCATCACTACAATAGAATACGGTAAGTAGTTCTTCATTAAAAGCTTAGCTTTTGCGGATGACTGGGTGCAAATCGTGATCCAAACGCTACAAAAATGATTCTACATGAACATCAAAAAAACAAAAGTATTGTTTAATGGTTGGACAATATACCTTGATACTCAGAACATTGAATGATTACATCAGTTTGAACACCTTGGTTCAATAATTCGAAACTAAAAAATTGCATGGAAAAAGCACCAAAAAAGATTATTCACAAACTTGCAGGCACTACAAAAAACTGATCTTATCCATCTACAACAAATCAAAAACGATTGCAATGGCGTAGGCTCCCACAAAAGATACTATAGTGACACCATTGCCACAGTGTCACAGGAATGTTAAGAAAATTGCACCAAAATAGTTCAAACAAATCGAAGATGTAAAAATCACTGTGTGATTTTTCTACTACATATTTACTAATTTTCACTTTATCGCCGAAGTAGGTGTTTCCAAAGACGTGGCCAAGGTTTCGGTAAACGTCTCCATCTCCATTTGGTTATCCACTATCATAAAACCACTTCCCAAGTGGGATGTTTTACTCGACCGCCTTTTCAATCAGATATGCATAACTTGAAGATAGTTCACTATACCTTTCTGCTCCCAAACCCATAATGCTACATTGATTAGTAGAAGTCTTATTAGTAAGTACGTTACGATAGCCATCAGCACGTTGAAGACGATGAATAGCAAACTGATAATTATCCACATTCATATAGTCGCCATTTCATGAACAGCACTCGGCCCTCACCTAGGATGATCGTTATTCACAAGGAAGGTCAGTGATTTCTCTAGCTACTTTCCTACCATATCTCCTGAAACACTGTCTTCGGGTTCAGTTACCACCTTAGTATTCTCTATTCTCTTAAATCTGCTTGAAAGTCCTCTCTAGGCCGACGTTTAGAATTACGTCTTATTCCTCTAAGTTTCGGAACTGTTTTGGATCGTAAGAATCTGATGTTGGCGTTTTTTCTTCTAGATCGCTTTTCATAAGGTTTTGTTCAATTTATATACAATTGGAAAGTTAGAATAAAGTCTGCAAAAAAGTTAAAGTTAGTTTTATTCAACATAAAGCTTTCTAAATAGTCTTATCGCACTGTTTTAGTCTTAGAAAAAAATCAATCAATATCGCGGTTTTGAAGCATGCAATTTTCGTTATTTATAACTGACTTAACTTTAAGTAGACACAGCATTATAAAGGCTTTAATTATCGATTCTAAAGTTTCGTATATAGAACCATATGTATGTAATTTTCCTTAGCACTACAACTAACTCTCTGTTATATAAAACACCTAATGAGATTTGTGTACATCGTTAATCAATCAAATCAAATGATTTTTCATTGCCAGACTCCTGCACGTAATTTTCATTAGAGGCGGGATTAATTCGATAAAACACGAACGGATGTGTTATGTCAGAAATGATTACCTTTAATTAGAAAGTACCATATCATCTTCGCACTCCAGTACCACTAAAAATTACTTACAAAATCAAGATAAAAATCAATGTGTGCACTCGTGACTTGCTGAAAATGAATCTTAATCTTTTTAATCAATCGTTCGAAATTTAAAGCAATTTACTTTAATCGCCTAATTATTACATAATGATCGATCAAATGGTTTAACAACATAAGTTTTACTTCTGTAAATATTTTTATCAGAAAACTAAAGTTGAGTATAAGTTATTGATATATTTCCAAATTAATTAAGAATTAAGAATGATAGTAGTACCTTCCAAACGAGCAGAAAAAATCAAAATCTTACTTAAATAGAAGAAGAAATAGCAAACAATTTGCTAATCAAGGAGGAATTAAAAGCGGCACAAAAAAGGACAGCCAAGATAAGAAAAAAATGGTGGAACTTGTCTACCGCCATTTACCACTGTGAAATTTTGAGCAGCTGAATTTGAACGTGGCCGTAAGAGGTTGAGAGATGATCAACGTTCGGGACGTCCAAAAACTGTAACTACTGACGATAACATCGCTAAAGTTCACCAAATGGTGTTAGACGACCGCCGAAATAAAGTGAGAGAGATAGCAGAGGCAATGAAAATGTCCAAAGAACGTGTTGGTCACATATTAAATCAAGATCTAGGCATGAGAAAGCAGTCCGCGCGTTGGGTGCCGCGTTTGCTAACGTTAGACCAAAAACGTGTTCGAATGAACATTTCCAATGCTCTGTTGGCGCAGTTTAAGCGCAATAAATCCGAGTTTTGGCGCCGATTAATAACTGTAGATGAAACTTGGATACACCACTATACGATTGAAACTAAAATACAGTCAAAACAATGGACTGCATAGGGGGAACCGGCTCCAAAGAAAGCAAAATCTGTTTTTTTTTGCGTGGGAAAGTGATGGCGACTGTTTTTTGGGATAGTCATGGAGTTATCCTAATCGATTATCTTCAAAAGGGAAACCCATTACAGGAGCATACTACGCATCATTACTTGACAAGCTGAAGGCAGAAATTGCGGATAAACGGCCACATTTGCAGAAAAAGATCATCCTGTTTCACCAAGACAACGCCCCGTCTCACACCTCAACAGTTGCCATAGCGAAAATCTATGAATTACGGTTTGAACTGCTTGACCATCCACCTTATTCACAAGATCTAGCCCCAAACGACTTCTTTCTGTTCCCTCAACTAAAAACTGCGCTCGGAGGACAAAGATTTTTGTCAAATGAGGAGCCAATCACCTTCGTGAACAATTATTTTGCAGAGAAAAACGCCGAGTACTATTTGGACGGATTAAAGAGATGGGAGCATTGCTGGGAAAAGTGTATAGAGTCACAAGGAGACGATGTAGAAAAATAAAAATAAATTTTAAGATAAAAATTCTTGTAGCTATGTTAGGTCGGAAACTTTTCAGACCACCCTCGTATGTATTATACATGATAACATTTTGACTAAATACTGAGTTTTTTAATGACTGAATAGTCTTTTGAAAGCCCTTCCTAGTATTTTTTTAATGTTCAGAAAGTGTGTTCAAAAATTTTGCTTGACAACTATGAACTATGAGTAATATTTGTATTTTTTAAATTGAGCTTAGGATTTATTTTTTAAGTGTTTCTTTGTAGCTGTAGAAGTAAGTTCTGAAAATGTTTTACACCGTTTGAAATGCTTTTTTTTTGAGAACCATACTCTAAAATACTATGGTCTCTTTTCATGGAAAGTGTTTTGAAATTTTCGAGGTAAGCTTAGAAAGTCAATATCGTTTTTCCAATTTTCTTTTTCCATGACAATAAATAGTTTTAACATTCTTCATAAAAATTGGAATTTTTTGGTAATGATGTATTGACAATGTATGATGTGTTTCAGTAGTTCTTTTGTATCTTTCTTCAGAAACTGTGTTTCTCTTTAAAAAAAACTCTGAACTATTATAACTCAGCAACTAGTTTTATGTAAAATGTCAAATAATCTGATTTTTCTCAAAATGCAACACATTTTGGCAGAAAGAAACAAATTCTTGGTTGTTTTTTGAGTTAAGTTTACAAACTGAGCATTGTTCATTAACTTTTATTTTTTAGCAACCATAAATAGTCTTAACATTTTTCATAAAAAAATATTGAGGTTTTGTATCTTCTAAAGTAAGTTCGAATCGTCTATTTCTCTTTTGCAACAGTTTTTAACAGTAACTTCTTACCTTTTTCATGCAAATTTTTTGTGAATAGTTCTTTCAAAATCCGATGAATTGCGATGGAAAGAATATTGTTTTGAAATTTGGGTTTTTTGACAATTACGAAATTTTGGAGTTTTTCATAATATAGTTAATTTTTTTGTATGGTAAACATCATACTTTCTAACCTGTTTTCAAAACACAAGTTCAGAAAGGGCGTTGGCATTCGAAGATTCTTCTTGACTACCATAAACTAAAATATCCTTGCCTCTTTTCATGAAGTGTGTTTTTTTCCATGGAACAAAAAAAATAGCAGTTGCTAACTGAAATATGTGATGGATAGAGTTCATACAAAAATAGCTCTAGCCAGAATTCTTGTGCAAAAGGTGGCGGCTGCTGTTAAATATATAACCCCGACAAAACCTTGACCGGAACCCATAGTGATGATTCTTCTGAACAACATGATGTTCTTGTTGACCATGGAGTACTCTCGAGTATTGATCACCCTTCAATAGTAATTCTATTCCTAAAACAAGTATTAAACAAAATACTGATTTATCTCTACTAAAACATAATCTGGGGTCATCATCCCCGATGCTTCGTAAAAACCTTCAAAAAAGTCAAGAAAAAACTCAGATCTACAGCATTTCTCCTTTGTACAAGTGTGCGTTTCTCAATAATGTTAGGATCACAAATTCTAACTTATCCACATCTAACCCCTTAGTTTACGTCATCCTCCGATACTACATTTATTCCTAAAACAAGTATCAAACAAAAAACTAAAACATAATCTGAAGCACTCTAGAGTCTAGAGTACTGATCATCCCCGATATCAGGTAAAAACTATCGAAAAAGTCACACATACGGTGTGTTTTGATGGGTTAAGAATAGTTTCTTTACAGATACGTCCAGAAAGGGTGTTTCTTTCTTCAACTATGAAGAATTTCCTCTTTTCACGAAAACGGCAAATATTTTTATGGTTACTTTTACCAAAATGTACTTTCATAAATAATTTGAATTTTTTGAGTTAATTTCAGAAAATAAGTTTAGTTGGTTTAAGCTTTTGTGGCCTGTTGGTGAACTGGTGTCATCTAGATTAGGGTCTAAAGGACTTTGTTGCTTGGAATTTCTTCCTAACGTTTCACTTACACGAGTGGTCAGTTTCTTCAATTTCTAACATCGAAAATGGATGACCTCTGAAGAAGCTGACAAATTCCTAGCAACTAGACAGTACTAGATGAGTTTAGTTCTTCGATCTTTGTTTTTCGACAATCTCATAACTCATGATAAATGAAAACAATTTTTATGGTAATTTCTTTTTAAAGTGTTCTGTATTTCAAAAGGCACCGTACTGTTTCAAACACCGATAAGTGCTTTGAAGAAGAATTTGAAGAGATAGGGGAGCAGAATGTAAGTAATATGGAACAGAAAACAAGTAAGAGTAGCAACCGAGATATGAGATGGATGTAGTACTATATACAAAAAGATAACTTTGAAGTCAGAATTTTTGTTCAGAAAGTGTTGGCTACGTTTAAACATACATATAATAAATTGAAGAGCTAGTAGAGTAGATTAACCAAGATGAAGTAAAATAATTAACATCTTTAACCACAAGTTTTATAAAGAAGTAAATGAAAGAAGGCCTGGACATCTTCAGAGCACAAAACCATCAATTTGATAACTACGACAGCAAATCTTACGTAAATGTAATAAACAGTGCCCCAAATGAACAGAACAAACCTGTTGACAAAAACGAGTGCAGTGGTAGCTTGGTTCTTTGAGGTTTAGGAAAATTACAAAAGCTTTTACTCACCCTAAATACTTGAAGAAATATGTGCGGTGCAAATGTTACCTCTGGAGGATTTTGACCTTGAAACCAAGGCGAACATTCTACGGAACAACATGATGTTCTTGTTTACTCTTGAGTACTTCTATTCCCAGTATTAAAAAAAAGTTGAATTATCCTTACTAAAACATAATCTAGAGCACTCCTAGAGTCTAGAGTACTGATCATCCCTATGCTAAACCGGGGAAAAGTCAATAAAAATGAGTTGACAGATTATATCACTGAGAAAATAAATTTTGATAAAAAAGACTTGTGAAAACTTGTACACAGCATTCAGATGTACAGAATTTCTCCTTTTCTTTAGAGTAATGATTTCAATTTTATTTTCATTAGAAAAAACTACTTATATTATTATAGAAAAGGAGGGATGAAAGAAATGGTAAGGTTAGATTTGTGAGCGGTTGGTTCAAATTTCAATTATTTCTGTAGTAAAGGAAGGTACCAACAAATTTTGTAGCGGTAGCAGACAGGTACCACTAATAATGTAACTCAATTAACTCTTTCGGGTCCACCGGTACACAAGATGTACAACTTCTCAAATACTTTATAAGTCACGGTGGTACGTCAGAAGTACCACATATTTGCTGGTATATTCGACTAGACACAGTGGTGCTAGCGATGTACCATATTACAGTATGCTACAGTAGAACTAACTAACAAGATTAGGTGTTGTTTTCCAGCTATTACCCTTTGGTAAGTAACCTGACACTAAAGCATAATTCGATTCACCAATTTTTTGTTCGTAAATGTCAAATAAACATGAATTCCTTATATGTACCACCATGTCCCGAGGTATATAGCTTCATGTTTAATTTTTAGCAATGGATTTAACAAAAGAAGATTTGCCTTTCAATTTGGTGGATATGACATTTGACGAATTTCAAGCCGAAGTACTATCTATGTATGAAGCAATACCATCTGATAATGAATCTGTGTGTGATGACACAAATCAAGATACTGTTGATGAGATGGAGGAATATATAGATAAAACTCCAATCATACTGGAAGACTGTATTTCAAATAATTTGGGCACCAACGGAGTATTATCTCTGCAGATGATTTTTCAGGTCCTGAAGATAATATTCCACTTTCTGTGTTTCAGTTTACATTCCTCCAAAGTGGACTCACTGTTGAATCATGTGAACCATTCATGAAAGAATGTGGTATGTTAGACTATATTAGAAATATAGAAGAACCACAGCCTGCTGACATATTTCGACTTTTCAGCAAAATGGCTGGAGCTCATAGTATATCAAACAAATCTGTATGCACAGGAAAAACAGTTGAGGTCAGGAAAACAATTCACACATACCACAAAAACTGAAATGGAAAATTTCATTGGGCTGAATCTCCTGATGGGGATAAAACGACTCCCTAGCTACAAGGACTACTGGAGCTCATCTCCTGATCTGCATGATGCCTATGTTTCCAGCAAAATGAGTCTGAATAGGTTTACCTGGATGTTAGGCAATCTGCATATAAACGATAACAGCAGAATATTGCCCAAGTCTGATCCAAATTATGATAAACTGTTCAAGCTCAGACCATTCCTTGACATTTTGTTGAGGAATTTTCAGAAAAACTTTACTCCCACAGAATGCATTGTAATAGATGAATCCATGGTGAAATTTAAAGGCCGAAGCAATATATGCCGAAAAAGCCCGTAAAAAGGGGTTACAAGATTTGAATATTAGCTGATCAATCGGGATACGGATGGAATTTCCAAATTTACACTGGTAAGGTCAAAGATTGTGTAGAAAAAATTTTGGTTCCAGAGTAGTTAAAGATATACTCAAAAGATTTACATAATGACTGCCACCATCTATATTTTGACAATTTCTTCTCAAATATCCCTCTGAAAGAAGAACTACGAACAAAAAAAATTTACAGTTGTGGCACAATAAACGTGTCTCGGAAATACACATACAAATCACATTAGTGATTCCAAACTCGTAACTATGAAGTGGAAAGATAACAGGTGTGTCCATGCAGTGTCCAACTTCCATCAACCTGCAGATACGTCCCAAATCGAGCGCAAGGAAAGAAATGGTAATATAGTGACGATTCCATGTCCAAAACTGATAGTGGACTATAATGCGCATAAGAATGCAGTTGATTTATTTGACCAGAAGAAGGCAGTAAGAAATGGTGGGACCAAATACTTTGGTACTTTCTGGATGCGTTTATTATATATTCCAAATTAGATACTCCTCCAATGAAAATGAAGAATTTCAGAAGAGAAACTGCAACGACCTTTTATTCGATGCTCCCTCAAGAAAAAGAAAAACTCCCACTGTGTGCATCAAAAGTCACAAACCATTTGTACCTCCTGCTATTCGCACAAAAAACGCAGACCATAAGCTAGTCCGTGGAACTCAAAGGCGCTGTGGAGTTTGTAGCACCAAAGAACATCAAGTTAGGTCTCCATGGCAATGTGACACATGTAAAGTTCCTCTTTGCCTAAATAGTACAAAGAATTGCTTTGCATTTTTTTATACTTGATTTTGCCTTTTGTTTGCGTAGTGTATTGGTGGTACAGTCTAGGAACCGCCTGTTTTTTGAAAAAATATAAATCATTTCCGAAAAAATTAATTTATTATTGAAACTACACCTAAATAATAATAATAATATAGTTCCACAAAAAATCATAAAATTAATTTTTGTGCCATTAGGACAATATCTTTCTCAGATATTTCGTGCCACAAAGAGTTAACGAAGTACACTTTCTTAATTGAATTCTCGAAATTAGGTTAAAAACCAATTTTTTTATGAAATTGGTATTAGACAACCTTAAACCATCACCTTTCTTTTTTTCAAGAAAAACGTCATGACAAATGTTTAATTTTTTGTGACGGTTTTGGATGATTCTTAAACTGGGTTTTGAAAGCAGTTTCTTTATATGAAAAAAGTTAAATAGTTTTATGTTGATTTTTTTTCCCATTAGATCTTTCGAATTAAGTACAAAAGGTAATATCTTTTGTAAAGGTTTTTCAACGAAAACCATTTGTCTCCTTATCTTTCATTCAGGGTTTTTTGAAAACTAAGGTGAAGTCTTGCCTCTTTTTATGATAATTACAAAATAACGTTCTGACGAGTTCGAAATGTGTCGATAGGGAGAATACATTTTGAAAACGGTTTTTTGAGTTAAGATTAGAAACCAAGTTTCGTTCTTCGAATTTTGTTTTCTACTTTCAACACAGTTCCAATAGATGTTTCAAATTAATTGATTTTGATTGATTGATAATGTGTTTGAGGGGTTGTGGGTTTAGGTCTTACATAGGAATAATATTTTCATACTATTCATAAGGGGCTGAAGGCGCCACGTTTATATTTTTACGTGCAATCGGTAAAATTCAGACTTTGCTCAGACAATCGCCTAGGAGTACCACTTAAAGCAATGCTTTTCAATTTTATTTTCATTAGAGAAAATTCCTTGGAAAAGGGAATGATAGAAATGGGGTAAGTTTCGATCTGCGAGTGGTTGTTTACTAGTAAAGGAAGGTACCGCCAAATTTTGTAGCGCCAGCAGAAAGGTACCACTTAAATAAATAATGAGGTAACTCAATAACAAAGTATAAAAAAAAAGTGAAAAATAAAACCGATATCTGACGTAGATAAGTATGTATACAGAACCGTGAAATAATGATGGAAAAACTAATACATAATAATGTAGGTAAAAGATAATTACACATAATAGCATAACCATGCAATGTATAGGCACGAGGCATTGAAGTCTATCGCTACTTGTGCATCTTCACGAGTACCTCTGAAAAGAGAGAAATTAAACCGATACGTAAGCAACTGAAAAGAGACGACAATAATAAACATGATTATTAACGCGCGTGAGGTCACCCGTGTGCTGTGATGCGCTAGCTGTTTTGGGAAGCTATGAGAAGAGCCTTTCCCACGCTTCTGCTGGGGCATCTGGGGGGCAACAGGGGCCACGGGGACGCTGCTACCGCGTGCGACTCGCACCTGCCGCTAACACGTGCTAACACTGCTAACTTATGTAGGCTTCTTCGTGCAGGTCCGTATTCAGAATGGGGCCCATCTTCGAAGAGTCGATGCTTAACAATGTATTTGACCCAATTCTAAATCGAAAGTGTGCTGTCGCAACTAACATAAGATGAAAGTCTTTCCTCTTACACAACGAAAATCTAAACACGCCATAGTGATTAAATTGACAAGATTTTCCCTTCAATGCGTGCTGATAAAGATAATTTCGGTAATGAGTGTATCCTTGTCGATAGACTTATAGTCCTTTCAAGGCCTCTGACATTCCTAACAGTCCAAGATATGTGTTCGAAAATTATAATTACGTAACATTTGTAAACAATACTCTTTTTAATTTATGTGCATACCTACGCATAGTAGGTAGCATCCACTATGCTTAACAATGTACCATGTCCTATTAGGTGGATGCTCGTGCGTTCGAATTGACGACAGATAATAAAACGAAATTCTAAATACCAAGTTTCATCAAAATGATTGAGATCCCTCAGAACAGAAAAATTTTGATTTTGAAATTGTAGAATCTATCTTAGTAAAAATGTTTGTTTTCGCTTTCTAAGGCGTTAAAATCGAGCGATCTTGTTCGTAATCTTAACGGTACTGATTATAAAACTGCCATCCAACAAGAAAAATATTGATAACAAGATTTGTCGTGGGCAGACTATAGGCGTGGGGCTCGTGCATCGTGAGAATCAAACCGTCCGTGCCTCGTACCCAGTTGATTACTGCTTCCGTTAACTGATTGAACAAACCTCTCCCACAATTATGTGCCAATTACAATCACTGCGTTGTATGTAGTACCTTGTATAAATGCATCAGTGCAAATTTAAAGCAATTATCCTTGAAATTTAAAAACACCAATTAAGCTAAAAAGTTTCTTCGAAATTACGTACCGATAAAAAAAACTTACGTATGTCCTTGTCCAGTCCTAGATGCAACAAAACAATCTCACTGATTTAGTGAGGTCGTCGTATTTCAACACCTGTCGCAATTTCACACGCTCGAACGGAAGTCCAATTCAATTAGATTTTTTTTTTAATTGTACCAATCGAATAGTCTCGGTTCAGTTATGTTTTAAGGGCAAGAAGAGTTAATTTCCTCGACCAAATTATAACATCTGATTTATCACTGAAAACTATTAAATTTTATAACAAGAAGGAAATGAAAGGTGAAGTCAGTCAGCCATCTGTTGAAATACAATCGTGGGAACTTGCGTCGATTTAATTCCACGAATCGGATTTGTAGGTAAAGAGTTATTAATCTCTAATGCCTTTTCACCGGTTCTCAGCGTAATTAATTGCAACTACTTTTTGGCCATAATCCGGAATCAAAAATAAAAAAAAGTTTGATTCTATCATCATACTTTCGTTAATGCCGACAAAATAAAAAGGAAGTAGTAACTTTTTTGTAGCTGAACACACGCACGATTGATGTAGGTAGAATTTCTGAACTTTCCCACGACATTTCTTATAGTTTACCAGTCGCGTGGTTGCTATTAAAATTTACCTCCTCTAAAATGTTAAACGTGTTTACAAAAAAAAAAAAGAAGTTACAAAGTTTGCGTGGTAACCAAGAAGATTGATCCTGATTATTATTACTTACCTTTTTTTCTCTCTATTATAAATCTTCGACAAAATGTAATTGGTTGATGGTGGTTAAGATTATTCTGAAGAAGCTCGTAGGTTTCAACCTTTCGGCTATATTAAAATGAATGAATTTTAATGCTTGCTTATGAATAAAAATTAAATTATGACTAATTTATTTATTTTCTTGTATAAATCATGCCCGTCCTAAGGCAAATAAAAAATACGCGTGTATTACAATACGTTAATATATCAATCTGTATGAGTAATTTGTTTTTAGAATAAGCGGGTTTTTCATGAGAGAAATCAAAGAAGTCCTGGTACTGTCCTGGTAAATATTCATCATTAGAAATTACTTGCATCATCATCAAAATCAAGGCACAATCGTCAAAATGACGAAGTCATTAATGCACATCAAAATTTCACACTAACCAGCAACATTATGTTAGTGTTTTGCTCGTTTTTTCATCAGCATCACCTCATCCAAAAATACTGATGTTTTCTTGGTGACTCGAACCAGCAGTGGAACACAAAGCAATATATTCCAAATCGAAGTGTACAAGTACTATTCTGTATGAATACAGTGATTATCCATATTTTTTTATTGGTAGGTGAGTTAAATAAAACTACGTGAAGGATTAAAAAAAATCCTCATGCGAGAACAAAGGTGGTCTGATTTTGTATTCACCCTTGGTTCATTGCCAAAATATTTAGGTCATATACTAGACACACCAGCTGACGCCTATCTAATGATTATCGAGTAATCGTTTATTATAGAAGAAGAATTGACTCACATTTCTTTTGCAAATCATTAGCTTTATATCAATGAAAATTATATATACAGGGTGTAAGTTAGTTTTTGGACTGTGACTCTCATGAGAGCCATGCGCACCCGGTCCAAAATTTCTAGCTCAGTGCTGACTGACTCCTATCGGAGCCGGGTAAAATTCCAAAGAAGTTTTGTGGTTTGGATTTAAGACATGATACGAACACATTTGAAAAACATAAATTTATGTACGTATATTTAATAAAACTACAAAAAATGAAACTGTTATCAACTTTCATTTTACTTATGAGCATTTGCGAAACATTTACCAACACAAAATCCAGGTTATCCTGGGCATTGTTTGCAGTGGTATATTGTCTGCTTTCTAACTTTGTTTTTGGAGCATGCTCCACAACGCTTCCTTTTTATTCTTCCATCACCCCTTGTTGCATCAATTTTCGTAAGCACATGTTGCAGCGCATTCCTCCGTACAGGCATCGGCGTTCTCGCTTCCTCAATCTGAAGAAGACTGCTCAAAAGCGAAATTCGAAAGTTGTACATTGATAGTTTAATTCCAGAATACTTTTTATGCAGCAAATAAGCATTCAGGAGCATGAGCTGGAAAAAATGTATACCCAATTTTTTGTACCACTTGATGGACTTTCTTTCACACGGGTAGTATGAATTGAGTTGATCTTGGCGATCAACACTGCTAATTGTAATAAAAAATGGGTACAGGTTTTTCCTTATGACGATTTCTCTTGTCAGTATATTCGATCATTTCGTTTTTGTACTCGTTACTTATGTACAAAACATCACGTTTGTCTTTCCACTTTCCGATCATTATGTAATTGGAATACCTAGCGACTGTTTCTCCTTTTTTTAATTTTTTGGCAATAACTTCTTGAGGATTATGTTTTCTTTTGGATCTCAGTGTTCCCGTGCAGTAAGTTCCCCGTTTTGTTAGATGATTTGTGAGTTCATAAGAATTGTAAAAGTATACACCACTGATTTCAGAACAATACCGTTTGGCTCGGTAAGCATAATAGTTTTATTCCGTACTTATGGCGTTTATTTTTTATATAGTGGCGAAGAAGCAGTTGTCCCCGCCATAGTACCATAGATTCATCGAGAGAAAGTTGTTTGTCTGGATCATAAATCAATGCAATCTTATTGTTAAAAAAATTTATCACGGGCCTTATTTTGTATAACCGGTCATTGATACTTTTCCACTTTCGGTATCAGGATTTTTAGCAAAATGAAGACAACGCAATATCAAAAGGAATCGATCACGGCTCATATGTGCTGAAAAACACTTTAGATTGAATAACGGATGACCTTTCCAATAATCCTGAAGGCTATTCAATTTGATTGTCCCTGTATGTAGCAATAACGCTACAAAAGTCAACATTCCGTCAACGGTGACATACTTCCATCGCGTAATTCGCGACTTTTCCGTAACCCCTTCTCCAAGAAAAACCTCGTCAGCATAGTGATTGCTTTCATCAACTAAAAGATTGAGGAGCACGTCGTCGAAAATCATTCGAAAATAATGAATGGGTTCAGTACTATCAGGAATGGGCACTAAAAGTTCATTATTTTTCAAAAACGGAAAATCTTTCGTGATCATAGGGACACCAGTCCAGTTTGGAATAGCGTCATCAGAATCTGCAACCTCTGACTCATCGGCATCTGCAACCTCTCGCTGTGAAGCTGAAGCTGTCGATAAGAAAATACTGATATTAATTTATTTTTTAAAACCCCAAAAAGATCATAAACATTTACCTTCGTTGCCTTTGTCATCATCATCTGTAGGATTTTCTTCCGAATCAGACACGCCTTGTTCGAGGATAGTATCAGATTCAGTATCACTCAAAATACCCAATTCAGGCAAAACATCGTAGGAGTACATCAACGCAGCGAAAAGTTCGTCATCAGTTAGTTTATTTTCATTTTAAAGGTAAGTTTTGGTTTTAGAACTTGACGGACCTCACACGCTCACACGAACATCCACGTCCTTACAACACTGGTTTTAAACTAAGCCGTATGTCAGTGTCCTGGCAAAAGCTTAAATTAAGTTAGTTCTTCTGTTGTGCATTATATTAACTGATGTGAATCATCAGTGGACTAAAAAATTTAGGAGAAGTACTTCAATAGCTCTAAATAAATTTTCAACAACCAGACATAGAGTGAATTAAATTATATATGAAAAGGTAGAGAAATGTATCTCGTATATAGTTTGAATAAACATAGTACCTACCGCATTTCAACTTGGACAAAACCAGTCATTTAGCAAACTGGTTCAAAACTGGAAGATTAATGTAGGTCAATAGAGAGAGGACAGCGCGATAGTTATTGCAACCTTCCACCTGCTTTCACATTTCCTAGAGTACTATTTCATTATGCTATGCTTCATGCTTCAAAAAGAACAACAACGCAAAATTTTGTTATGACTTTACAACCATAAAAGCATTTTGTATGCGATCTATTGCTGACAAAGTGCTTGTCTGTTCGAACATCTTGGAAAAACCGTAGCTATCAATGTTTTGTCAGTCATTGTGCTCCTAAAACACAAAGCTTTTCATTCGCCGAAAATTTTTACCGATGCATTTACTGACGAAGTTGTTCAATATGCACAGCGGCAAACTGATATATCTTACAAAAAGGGGGGTTTTATGGCAGCTAATGCTCCACTGAAAATGCCAGATATTAATCAACCAACAGTAGCTTTAGATAGATGAATAGAAACCCCACAAAATGTATCATCGAGACTGAAAAAAACTGATCAGAGAGCTTTAGGTCAAGGAATTTTGAGCAGAATATCAATGACTTTTAAAGTATCTGACCCCAAAACTTTACCTTAAAGAAAATTTGGTACAAAAATTAGAAAACTTCGTTCCAAAGAAGGTAAGTCAGATGAAGAAGAAGTAACTTCCTAAAATCAATCAACTTTCTCTTCTATATTTACATAAAGATCTAAATCTGATGCTCATAACTATTACATGTCTACTAATCACGACACAGACGTGGTGGCGGCTGTTGGAAGTGATTCAGGATTCCGGTCTTTTATAAGTAAATGCCTGGATATTGGAAATTTTGTAATAGTTTAAATTCCAAAGAAACGAACATCATCTTTACTATTTTGGATATAATAGTACCAAACTGTCAATACATAATAATTCGCCTCATACGTCCAAAAATGCAACAAAACTTCAATGTATCCTTCTTAGCTTAGGAGGTGTTTGCTTCAAAATGATGACTGAACTTTCGATTTCCTGCATTTTTTGAAAACTTCACTATGTCTTTCCAATTCATTTACTGGGTCATAGTATCGAAACTGTGATACAGTACTTTCTTCTCTCCTATAGTTTATAAGGAGTTTAGGCCAAGGAGAAGAATTCCGGATTCCCACAAAAAAAGCTATGGAAATATATCCATAAGTTTTTGTTTCGGCACTCTATAATCGGGATACGATGTTGCCCAACACAACAAAATTTTGGGAATGGGTACAAATTCTATATCACTATAGAAATATCGTGTGAGATTCCCATTGCTCAAATCATAGAAATCTAGAATCCCTGGATTGACTTTCAATTCCAGAAATTTATATCAAGACCTTGTTCAAATCATATATAACTTGTTTTACTTCAAGTAAATCCTGAAGAAAGTTTGCATTAAATTTTGTCTGGCTGTTTTGTTGGATGCTGATAGACAAAACCACCGGTTTTTTTATGGTTTCCGTCAGTTTGCTTAATCTCATCTTTGTCATGTTTCTCTCTTTTGTCATTTAAATTTATGTTGCTTTAAACGGTTTAAGTCAGTTAACCACCAAAAAAAATTAGTTTAATCTAAAAAAGAATTAACTCGTGTGGTAAGCTACAAGAAATCTCTAAAAAAGATATATAATCGTCTGCTTACCCTCTCTCGTCTATCAACCTTTTTTCAAATTCTTCTTCCATATTTGCGATTGGAATTTGTGTTGCTTAAAGCACAAGTCCAGTCCAGCTTTGTTCAGGTCAACTAAGTACGAAGTCGTCGCAGATTCGGAACAACAATTTGGATCTTCATTCGTTCTAAAAAGAGATATATAAGGCAACACAGCTTCAGCTTAGTCTATTCATCGTCATCCTCGATTATCCTCGCATTACCCCTCCTGGTTTATCATTTGAGTTTATGTTGCCTTACCCAAAGGCAACACCACAGAAAAATTTTGTTCAAGGTGAGAGAAGTATCAATTCATCTCAGCTTTTAACTCGTGTTTTTTAAAGAGTACTTTCGGCAATTATTTTCAACCTCCTCAGGTGTAACTTGGTCACGGCCTGTGTAATCATATCTTCTTTGATATAGATTTGACAAACTGGTTCTTGCCCGCCTATAGTCTCAAGTTTAATGTAATTTTAATTCTTTTACAACTTAAGAATCTGGCATTTCTACATTCTAGTTGGGAAGAACGGCTTCGAGGATTTACGAAGAATTAGAAAATCATCTCCTTCTCTCTGTATAGGAATTATATTTTTGTGAAGCTTAATTACATCAATATGTGTCCTCGAGGAGAAGTTGTTAATGTGTAAAATCTGCACCTCTTCCTTTTTTTCAATGATATTTTTTTATCTCTCTCAACTCCTAAACTATTAACTAAAGTTAATCATTATTACTGTTCTTTTGATTAGTGATGACAAGGTACTATCATCAATCTATGCCTATTATTGGGTAGTTTTTTTGTAAGCTGGTAAGTTTGCGTTCTTGTGGTAGGTTTGATGGATCGGTGTTTGTTCTTGGATTCAGTTACCTATAACATTTTCCAATACTTTTGACATTTCATAGTTTACACACTCTTCTGATATATTTTTACTGGATACATCAATGACAATGTATTTTACATATTTGAGGATACCTTCATTTCTGACATGCGAGCTCTAATCTCTTAACTTTCCGTCTATTTCATTCTATTCTTCTTTTTCTGTCCTAGAGGTGATGATCAAGAAAAATAGCCCAAAAAAGAGAAATTCACAGGAAAAAATGTATACTAGAGAAAAAATACTGAAAAAATCCGATATACCCAATATAAAAATGAAAGTAATTCTACATTTGACATGCTCTACAGGAAATCGTGACGTCATCAAGGTAGCTGATCGATAGTCGCCGTCAAAGATATACAGAACTGTGAAATTAACTGTGGAAACAGAATACCTGGCAGTTTTTCAGAAGCAACAAAAGAAGTTTGGATTTTTCCCATGAATTTCCTCCTATCAGTTTATTCCTTGAATTATTTTTGTTATCTGTTTTGATAAAGTTCCTACGATGACCTTGACTTCTAGTTCTACGTCCTCTTCCTTGTCTTTCTCTTTCAGCAGATAAATAAATTTTCTGCTTGTTCCGGTTGGTTATGTACAGCAGAAATAGCTTTTGTTTTTCGTGAAGGGCTCTTTTGCTTTTGCTTCTAAAACTGTATGAAATGCATCACAAGTTATTTAAAAGTTAAGTTCATAATTTTAGTATTTTTGTACCCGGTGCTTTGAGTGGAATTTTTCGGACCCAGTATATTTGCAGAAAGTAGTATGCTTGTTTTTTTGCAATAGTTTATCCAATTTCATACAGATCATCACCTTGTTTAATATTTAGAAGCATTGGCATCACCTTTTTTATTTTTCGGACATTTTTTATGTTATTACCTTTAAGTACATCCCCTAGCAGTTATTTTTTTGTTTTGGTTGCCTTTCTTGTGTATCGTTGTCGATGTAGCTTCAACGTTAACAATATTTCTGAGAATAGTTGCTTCATCTGTTCCAGAGACTCAATAAAAATTGCTGGACGACAGTCGAAGAGCTGATTTTCCACTCACACATAGTTCGTCCAATGGTTCGACCAAGAGAGGTATCTTCAGTCCAGGAAATGAGGGCTAATTGAGGTACTGAGCAAATGTCGTGGTCCTGAACTCTCAAACTCGTCAATGCCAAACAACCAAAACTATCGCTTAACGTACCAAGGAAAAAATTAATAATGCCAAAAAGAGCCGCGTGTACTTGTGCTTACTGAGATGCGAAAAGTAGTGATAACATTGTAACAAAGGTTGTTTATAGACTGAAGAGATTTGGACAATCAATAGAAAACCTTATCCAACGAAGATTCAAGAATTGATTTCGTTCAAAAACTTTTGGGTTCCACTGGAATGTGGTAGCATCGATTATTTGGTGCTAATTTTTGATTTTGAAAACGTTCAGTATCTTTTAGAGCCTTGCATAATAGTTAAATAACACCTGCCTCACATATTTATTTAAAAATGTTAACGATACAGTGTGTCGAAAGAAAACCATTCGAAAAGAATGTGCGTATAAATCGAATTTGTATCAATGATAAAGTTTAAAATTCATTTTAAAGAATGTTGATTGTAGAGCTTCTGGAACGGTGTGGAAATACCAAGTACCAGAAAAAATGTAAATGGGTGCGTAAATCCTTTCGCATTTTGTCCAAGTTAATTAGTGGAAGATATTTTGATAAAACAACATTTTTATTATTAAAAAGTGAAAGAATAAACAAATCTGTTGTACAGATGCACCATAATGCAAGCAATGAAGCTTCATTTCCGAAACCGAGCTCGCGACCGAATAATAAAATTTTCTTCATTTTTAATCAGTTTAATCAGTGCTCTTATATCAAGAAAAAAAAAAGATAATTGCATATCGCGTCATTGTTACTCGAAGAACATGCAGTAAATAAACGTTAATCAGATGAAAGTTTAAAATGTTATTTTTCTTAATTAACCAAATAATACGGTTACACATGCAATATTTATGCGAAGAATATCGACTTCGTTCTCACAGAAATTATTACAATTTCTTTTGTGCCAAGATTAGATCTGTACGAGATGGTTAATTGCGAAAGTAAGCAGAACCAGGATGTAAAGTTTCCTCGCTGCGATTTTATCAATTGTGAAAAAAACCGACCATAATACAACTGTCATTTCACCTTCCTAAAAAAAAATAAACATAACAATTTGAGAAAAAGTAAATATCAGATCGATGCAAAATTAAGCCGTGACAATAAAACAATGCTATCGGCTATCATAGTATTTTGGCGACGTCCTTCATTACATAATTAAAAGTCAAAAATATTTTGAGACGGAAACGTAAAATCGATTCTTGAAATCCTAATCAATCTTACTATAAGAACAGCTTTATTTAATGGACCTCCGCATTTGTTTTAAATTTTAAATTTCGATGTTTATGGAACGAGATGACGGGAAAAAAGTGTGTTTTGACGCATGTTCGTAAAATTATTAACTTCGTATGTATTTATAGAATCTCTGACGTCAATTCTAATACGAAGTGAATAATTATTATAAAATGTAGCGGGATGTTGTAAGAAAACGCAATGAGAATGTGGTTAATGGTTTAGGGTAACAATGAACACTCGCCGAGTTAATTAACTTAAACAATAGTTTTTAATAGAACTGGCTTTGAAAGCATTACCGGAAGAACATTTAGTAGTGACGAGGAATTTTGAGTATTTTAACAATTGGACAATGTCAGAATTCCAAAGGATTATCAGTGTTTTAGATGAAAAATGCACATAGAACTGAAGTCTATTAAATATTTTTGACATTTTTTGAGCAAATGTAGAATATATTTTCTCAACGACACCTACAGATTTTCACAATTTGATTACAAAATGCTAACATTCTCACTCTTGGGATAGAACATTTTTTCTCACATTGGTGCAACAATAGAGCGTAGGCCTTGACTCTCATGGCGGTGACAGATTCATCATGCAAATAATTATTATTTGTATCTTAAAATATTTATTTCAAACTTTTGGCCGTGATTACGAATTCTCAATAAACCTTAAAAAGTGTGCTTACCATACCAAAAGCTCTTTTATCCTTTTCTTTTAGGAAATATCCATCATCTTCACAACTTGCAGTTGAACAAGTCAAACGATTTCAAGAATTTAAATCATTTTGAAAGGACGTCATATTTTTAAGATTATGTGGAAGATGTGGGAGATGATGAGTAGCTTTAAAATTTCGAACCAAGGAGGATCAAAAAAATTTCTGTTTTTTTAAATTTTAAAAGTTGCAATGCTCTATGATAACCTTAAAAATAATGTCCAGGCTAAGATAGTTATTGAAAATAGTACTTAAACTCCAGAAGACAACGTTAACGAAGTCAAGATCATAACCATTTAATTTTTTTTGGGTAGTGACGACACAGTATTTGTGGAGGAGTCAGAAATAAGAGATACATAGAAAAATTACGTCAGGTTAGCAGACCTAATCTTCGGGAAGTGGAAATAAGTGTGGATAATTACTAAAAGATGGAAAGACAGTGTCATTATGATAATCCTGCTGGTGAGGATCAAGTGTAGTGGACTCCATCAGTGTTAATAACAGTTACAATTCCGAACTATGAGTTCATATAAACATGTGGGTAGAATGAGCATGTAGTAAGTAGTTGAATGAACAAAGATCACGTGAGGAGCAAGTCGGAGAAACGCAACAGAGTGGGTACTTATTGACCTCAATTAGCGGTTTTAAAAGTGTACTTTGTGATGTATCGACTACCTAAAGGTGTTTAATATAGTCTCAACTAATAGAGATGTTGAACGCTGATGTGTTAGATGACAAATTGTCATAATTAACCCAACTGGAATAAAGGCTACTGTTGGAGTAAAACGAATCTCAATACTTGAACCAATGATTCTATACATTTTGAATCCTAAGTATAAGAATAGAAGAATTTTTATTTTTATCACAGTAACTATGCAAATAACCATCACTTGTTGATGGAACTAAGTCAAAAAATCACGGTATGCTGCTATTGCTGAGATAACTGGGATTAGACAAGGTCAGATAATCAATCTGTCGTTACTGCTGGTATTTTAGGTGATGGTGTTTTTACAATAAAGAGGATCTGAGGTAGAAAATATGCTGCTTGACGTGGAAGAAGAAGAAATCTATTTTTTAAATCTTATGGCTTTACTGAAACCATTCGCAATCAGAATATTGGTAAAATCAGGTAGCTCTATATCCAGGTTATTGGACGACGTATTGAGAAAGCTCAAAATTCTAGAGGTCCAACAAGAAAACCTTTTTTGGGTAGGATAACGATGAAAAAAAAGGGATGTAAATCACTACAGGTATGTCAGTTCAAGGAAAAAAAGGCAATGACTTTTGCAACTTGCGTAAAACATAAAACTTCCTTGTATCGTGACTTTGGGGCTAACTCAACCTTACAGAGGTATATGCAACAGAACATGCAATCAATCAAAAGTAAACTAAACTCAATAAGTCCCGAGGCTTCTAATGAAAAATCTGTATGATTTTTATAGAGTACCAGTCTTCGAACGACAAGTGTGAGAATTTCATATAAATTGCAGCATTACTTTGCAAGATTTGTGATTGTACAAATAATGGAAAAAAGAAACTTCGATCGTTGATTAAACAATGGTTTTTGATGGGAAAAAGAATAGTTCGAGCAAAGAAATGGTTATGGGGACTCTGCTCCATCAAAGCAATCATCAAACGTTAGTTTCCTGAGTTTAAGCATGGTCGAACAAACACGGGTGACCCTCATTCGTGAGATAGAAAACATTAAAAAAAGTGCACAAACCGAATTGGGAAACCGAAAAGTCAAGTTGTGAGAAATGGTTGACATACTAAAAATCCCAGAAGGCAGTGTTCATTAGAAAGCTGTCTTCAAAGTGGTCGATGATTATGTGACCTTGGATGAAATATGAATCTACTACTATACTCCGGAATCACATCGACAGTCAACTCAATAAACAGCAGGCGATGTAAGCCGTCCTAAGCGACCAAAAAAACAATAGTTGGCCGATAAGGTTTTGACCTCTGTATTTTGAGATTCGCAAGGTCTACTACCTTCAGAAACGCAAGACAATATTACTTTCAATTAGTGGTGCGTTTGAGGGCACAAATTAAAAAAAAAACGACTCCCAATCCAAAAGAAAATGAGCTCTTTCACCAGGACAATACACCGTTTCACTAATCATTAGCTACGATATAAAAACTGATGGAATTGAAGTTCGAATTGCTTTCACATCCAGTATATTTCCCGAATCTGGTTCCCAGGGACTATTACCTCTTCGCAGACCTCACAATAAAATGGTCCAAGAACAGAAATTTGCCTCAAACCCTGAGATCATCGCCGCGACAAACATTGATTTCGACGAAAGATAAAATGACAAAATAAAGATGTCCCTCAGATTGGGTTCAAATTCAATAATAGAAGGATCTCCCAAAAAAACTTCACCCCTACTTTACTTTCGGTAATTCGTTGGGATCCAAACCAGTTTTTCCCTTTTGTAGATGTTTGGCATCTGTATAGAAATCGGTTGTGATACGTTATTATTGTAAGGCAGCATAAAAACTGGAATGCTTTGAAAGGTCTACTAAACAAAGTTAACAGAAACATAATTTCACTCAAGACACAGTCAAAGATGTTTAATTTTGTCTGGAGTTTTAGAAAAAGTTCCTTATCTGTTGGGAACTCCTGGACTAGACCCTTAATTTTGGTTTTTGAAATGACGAAAACGCTTTATAGAATCTGAAACTTAATTTTTTTCCAAGAAAAATAAACATGAACTGCTAATGTTGCAATTGTTTTTGTGAATATATGTGCATTAATTTATGATCGTCCGTGTTAAGGTACGTGCTGCATAAAATTTTGCAAAAAAATAATAAAAAGGAAAAGAATAGAGAGAAATTAGCAAAGAAAAAGAAACAGAAGAAACATGGAAATTATAGAAGAAGAGATGACAAAAAAATTCACGGTCTGCAAACGAACATAACTATAGCTGCAGAAATAATGAAATAATAGAAGAAAGTATCCAAAAGAAGGAAAGCATAAGGACGAAAACAAAACGACTGAAAACTAAGAGAAATTAATTAATAAAAAAAAATTAAACGATTAAAAATAAAACAGAAAAATAAATGAAAAATCTAAATCTCAAATTAATTTAAAAAATGTAAGAAGAAAGAAAAACAAAACAAAGCCAAATAAAAAAAAAATTAAGATAGAATTAATTGCAACATTTAATAAAATTAAACAAGACTATAATAACGGGAATTCAAAATGAGATAAATAATTAATTTTAAACTATAATAAAATTAAAAATTAACAGAAAATTTAAAAAAATACCCAATAGGAGTCGTTATGAGAAAAAATCAGGGCTAAGATAGTGTTAAGAATACATTGCCAAAATAAAATAATATGTTTTTTTTGTTATCTTTGTTTGGGCCAATAATATGGTTAAAGTTGAAGCGCCATCGACAACGATACATAAACCAAAAAACCAATGGAAAAACCTTCTAAAGGTTATAAATGACCAATAAAGAAATTGAATACACTTTTGGAAGAAAAGAAAAATACAAAAATAAAGAATTTAATCACAATACAGAAGCGAATGTTTTTCCGCAAATATATTTGGAATCAGGATCTTAAAACACAAAACTAATGAAAAAAAAATCTAACTCAAGCACGGAGTACAAAAACAGAAGAAAAAAACTTAACTTTTAAAATAACTTGTGATGCATTTCATCCAGTTTCAGAAGCAAAAGCAAAAGAGCTCTTCATGAAAAACAAAAGTTATTTCTGCTGTAATTACTGAGCTAACCGGAACAAGTAGAAAATTTTATTTATCTGCTGAAAGAGAAGGAC
Organism: Abscondita cerata; assembly: GCA_030710515.1. Classification (NCBI taxonomy): domain Eukaryota; kingdom Metazoa; phylum Arthropoda; class Insecta; order Coleoptera; family Lampyridae; genus Abscondita; species Abscondita cerata. The sequence continues at coordinate 69,813 of JALBCR010000735.1, forward strand.
AAGGAAGAGGACAAAGAACTGAAAGTCAAGGTTATCGCAGAAACTTTATCGAAATGTTAAAACCAATAATAAAAATAATTAAAGAACTAATTAAAAAAAATGCACGGGAAAAATCTAAACATTTTTGGTTGCTTCTGAAACTGACACTGTTTCTATAGTTGATTATATAGTTTTATGCATTTTTGACGACGACTACATTAGATGACTATCGATCAGCTACTTCGATGATGTGCCTTTATTTTCTTTTGAACATGGCAAACGTAGAAATACTTTCAAAGCATAATCAAATTTTTATATTGGGTATATATTGGATTCTTTCTGTAAGTTTTCTCACCCTACATTTTTCCTGTGAATTTTTCTTCTTTGGGCTATTTTTTATGAATTCCGGGAAAGGGCCAAATAAAAAATTATCTTTGATAGACAATAAAATTAAGAGTAAATTAAAAAATGTCTAAAAAAATGGAGAAACAAATCTTTATAAGTAAACCAATAAAGACTAGTAGCAAAAACAACAACCATTATCTCTAAAACAGAAGAAGGAGAAGAATAAAATGGAATAGATGGAGAGTCAAGAGACTATCTACTCTACTATCGTAGAGTTTGTCATGTACGAAATGAAGGCATCCTCAAAAAGGTAAAATACATTGTCATTAATGTGGCCAGGAAAAATTTATTAGAAGAGAGTGTAAACTACGAAACGTGAAAAGTATTGGAGAATGTTATGAGGAACTGAATCAAAAAGAAACACCGATATGTCAAACCTACCACAAGAAAACATACTTACTATGTGAGCCCTTCATATTTTTCTTCAGTTTACAAAAAAACTACCCAATAATAGACATAGATTGATGATAGTACCTTTTCATCACCAATCAAAAGAACCATGATAGTGATTAACTTTAATTAATAGTTTAGGAGTATAGGATGGTCAAAAAATGTCATTGAGAAAGGCAATGGCGTAGATTTTACACAATGACAACTTCTCCTCCATGGCACATATTGATGCAATTAAGCAGCAAAAAGATGTAATTCTTTTATAGAAAAAAGTAAGTTATGGTAAAATCGACGAAAGAACAAGTTTTCAATTTAAATAAAAATTTGATTGGGGTTTATTTTTGATAGTGAGTGAGGACAGAAAATAGTTCTGTACAAAAAATTCAGCAGCAGTTTTAATTGATGTTTTTTAATCATTGATTTGTAGACTTCTTGAAGGTCAATGTTTTCTCGTCATATCACCCAAACAAACATATAATATTGAGGTAAACAAAATCGTTCCACTTGCCATCTTGACCTACAATTTAAGTGAAGTAGAACAGACAAGTGACCCTCAAGTCACTGACAAGAATAAATAAATAGTCACATGATAACTATGAAAAAAATAAGTGCTCACCAAAAACACAGTTTAGATAATGGTTACAGTTACAGAGCTGATTTTGGGCTCATTTAAAAGAAAACTACGTGTGGTATCAATATTTGTTTTTTTTTGTATTATTTTATCGGTCTTCGAGTGAAAAAGCTTCAATATTTTAACAACATTAGGATTCACAAGAACTGTTAGGTACTAGAAAACGGAGCTGATTGTGAGCTCACTTTAAAGTACATTTTATGCTCTATCAATATGGTCACCATCTTGCATACTTTTTATGCAAACACTAAATTTGGAATTAAAAAAAGAGACAACTTGGTAACTGTAATCATTTTACGGTTCGCAAATACTGTTAAAGTTAGAGTATAACAGAGTTGATTTGAGCTCATTATAACAAAATCTAATGCGCCACCAAATCCTTTTCTACTGTTCCTTTTATCTTTTATAAATGCTGGAGAATTAATATTTTTCAAAATGAATTCATCTCAGTAACTGTAACCGTTCTATTATGTAAAACTCTGGTTTGCTACAAAGACGGATGACGGAGATGGCCATTTTTTTAGAGGATGAACAATCATTAGAAGGTGAATTTAAACGTATTCAAAATCCCAGCAATCTCTCTTGCCACAAATTTTGTTTCATTTGATCATTTCTGTAATTTTTCGATTTTACATTGAAAAGTATAACATGATTTTTCACAAAATCAATTAACAGACACTTTTGTAGTGGTGCCGCATTTTTCTTTGACAATAATATTCGCCGCAGTAGCATTTGAATACTGTTTTCTGACGTCATCCACCCACACCTTACACAATCTATGTGCGAAAACGATGTAAGAAACCCAAACACTATACAAGCCATAGTTGGTAGAGAATTAATTTTTTTTAAATGAGCCTCAAATTAGGTCAGTACTGTAAAGCGTTCCCTATTTGTGCAATATTTTGTGAATCAAGCTACCTCCAGGTTGTAATGTTGCCTCTATTTACACACTAACTTTATGTTTTTTAATTATTACTAGAAACAGCCGAAAACCAGTAACAGTTTCGTTAAACCAAAATGACCTCTTGTGAGTGAAAACAGCGATAATTTTAAAAACATTACGGTTTACAAGAAGTGTTCCCGTTCCCGTAGTTATTGGGGTGGTTTCATTAAACTTCATTTAAAGAAAATGTAATCTTTATATTTTTTCTAAAGTGAGTCCAGCTATGTAACTGTAACTGTTTTTATAAATCAAAATGATCTGAAAGTTTTATTTAGTTATTTAATCGTATAGTACATTTTAAATATTGTATTGTGATGTAAGTGTTATGTATGAATCCCCAGAAGATCAGTGTAAGCCTATACAGTGTGGTGACGAAACCGTGTGCAATTGTGGATTGGTTCGTCTTGGCAAAGCATTTACTTCAAGGTTTAGGAAAACCACTAAAACCTAAACATGCCAACCCTTACCCACCCTAGTATTCACATGTAATAATATTAATTAAGTGTGTAATGTGATTGTGTTTTGTGAAATTGTGTTGTACATTTTTTCCTAATTATCCGGGAGGGTCTGTCTTGATGACCAGGTCCGGAAACCAAAGTGGTGATTCTCAGGAACAACATGTTTTCTTGTTGACCATAGAGTACTGTAAGGTATTGAAAGACAACAAACGACGTAGTTAGGGAGAAAATTAAAATGCCATTACAATTACTCTCAAATCAGGTTGATAATTGTAACCGACAACAATGTGAGAGTTTTTTAAATCCAAGATTCTCAAAGTTGTCCAATGTCTGAGTAATTTTACCAGTTTCTGTAGAAACGATGTAAGATTTAAAAAAACACACACTAGCCGTGGTTGGTGAGAATTAAATCTTTTTTTCAAAATGATCCTAAAGTCAAAGACAAGTTGGTAGAGAATGAAATTTTCTTAAAAACGAGGTCAGTAACTGTAAAGCGTTCCCTACCTGTACAAAACTTTGTGAATCTAAGCTACTTCTAAGTTGCAATGTTACCTCTTTTTACGCACTAGTTTTCGTTAACTGTAATATTTTTGCTGAATTAAAATGACCTCTTTTGAGTGAAAATAGGGATAATTTATGGTTTACAAGAACTGTGCCCGTTTCCATTGTTATAAGGGTAGTTTTGTTATGGTCCTTTAAAAAAAAATTAATAAAAATGACTCCAGCTATGTCACTGTAACAGTTCTCGAATAATCTCAAAGTTGAATTGAAATGAAAAACAACACACGGCGTAGTCGGAAGAGAATTAAATTTCCATCAAAATGAGTTTAAAATTAGGTTGACAACTGTAACCGTTCTCTACATATTAGAGCTTTTGTAAATCATACTCTCTCAAAGTTGTCATATTGCCGTTTTTTTTTTCAGACTAATTTTCTTTCAAATGAGCCGAAATGGTTCCCTGGGTGGAAAAGATTTTGTGAATCAAAGCCATCTCTCAAAGTTATTTTTACAGAATCACTTTCTGTGTTTATCCCTAAACGATGAAAATTAGTAGAGAATGAATTTTTTTTTAATGAGTCGATAATCAGGTTACGGTTACTATAACCGTTCTCTAACTATAACAGTATTGGAGAATTAAAATGATCTTTTTTTTTTAGGCTAATTCTATGTGGTGGAATAAAAATTATGAAAGATACCAAAAACTACAAAACAAGTTTATTGTTTTATAACTGTAGCTGTTTTCTAACTGCAACAGTTTTTCTGAAGGATAATTTATTCAATTGTCGACTTTTCGGCATCTTGAAAAGTAGGATTCTATTGGAACCCTGTAAAATGCTAAACTTTTTTGAAGTATGACTCAAACTTTGGAAATATTCAGTAGAAACTGGAAAAACGGATAGAATTTGAAACTTTTTTATTCATACACCATTATCAAATCTTTCTACAGACTAATTTTACGTGTTTTTTCTAAAACGACATAGTATAGGTACCAAGTTGGTACGTAGTTGGTAAAGAATTAAAATTAGAATTAACTTTCAATTCGTTGAGTAACTGCGACCGTTGTAACTGTAACAGTTTTTGTTGATTAAACTTATCATATTGTTGGATTTCAATTTCAAATTATTAGCTTGTTCGAAAACGATGGAAATAGTGTACCTACCAAGAAACTATATTAGACAAATTTGGTAGAAAATTAAAGTTTCTTGAGGCTTTGTGACTCAAAACGAGATGTTGCTGCTTGTTTCAGATTAATTTTATGTTTTGTTAGAAAACGGCGTAAGATGCCAAAAAAACTGCACCAGACGTAGTTGGTAAAGAACTAAATTTTCTTTAAAATGAGCGTTTGTAACTGTAACCATTCCTCTAACTGTAACCGTTTTTGAAGAATAATTTATTCAGTTGTCGACTTTTCAGTCTCGAGAAGTAGGGAGCCCTATAAAATGACACATTTTAGACAATAAAGAAATGACTAAACTTTTTTGATGAATGACTCAGATTTTTGAATTATTCAGGAAAAACCTAGAATTTTCAAATTTTTGGTCACACAGGATCATCAGAGCAACGGTTTTTAATGTTGCCAATGGTCCTAACATTTTTGAATAAAATTAGACAATACCCTGTTCACGTGCAGGTTAAGCCCTGTTTTTCATCCAGTCCGACTTTGACGGGGATTATACAAAAAAATCAGGTTTTCGTTTTCAAGTTTTAAAAATAATTAAAATTTCGTAAAATGCAATATTCAGTAAAAATCATGAAATCAATCAATCAAAAACACGTTGATTCATACGATCTTTTCGTATAATAGTCAATAATGCAATAATGTGTGAGCGTTAGTAAAAATTTTTTTTTCCCAACCGAAATTCATATTAAATTTTTTCATCAAATTGCAAAAGTAAAAAAATTCTGCGAAAGTCATCGAACCATTTTTTTATTACGTTGGGAAAAATATTTATAAAAAAACATTGAGAATATGAAGCAAGAAAATTTGCATCCGATTGCACAATAGCGCACAAAAATGTGCTAAAGTAATCTTTCCCTTTTAACGTCTTTTAAAACGCATTGTACGACGAAAAGTAACCCCAAATAAATGTTTAAATTTGAAAAACCTTTTAGAAATGCGACGTCCGTCCGGCCCGCGCCGGTTTCGTGCCCAACGATTGAAAACAAAGCACGAGCGCACGACCACATCCTACACGGATCCTGCCAAGCTGACGGTATTCGTGGGACGTGTAGAGTTGGTCCGTTCCCACGGGCTACGTACAGATGCCTTTACACACAACACGTAGCACCTGGTTCGTACTATCACCTAATAGACTGCAACGAAAATACTGTGTTTGCACAATAACCATACCTTCTTTGGTCGACCAATTATTTTGAAAAAAACTAAAAAATTACAATTAAAAAATATTTTTCGCGGGTTTAGGGTTATGATCCAACGTTAATATCACTCAGATTTTGGAAAAAAACAGTTATTTTTTTAACGTTCGATATGCTAAATAAGTTACATTCAGTAATTTCGTTGTTCTGCATCGGTCACCCTAGAAGGGGTTGCTTTAAAAAGCTACCCATTCATAGCAATCTTCAAAAATTACAATGCGTTAGAAAGAGAAGTTGAGCGGCGTTTCGTTTTATTTTTGAGGTGTAAAGCTGTTCAAGACGCCCCTCCATAGTATTCTACCGGTCATATAAAACCATAACTTGGAAGCATTTTCTTTCATACACTAACTACAGCTAGTGAAGTTCGTATCTTGTTGTTATCTTAATTATATACGCGAATTATGGCACCGACAGCTTATATGGTACCAAATGGCGAATTTGGAGAAGAACCGATCTCGCGAACTTACCAATACAGAAAAGTTATGAAACCGATGCTCGAACGCAAAAGAAGGGCGCGCATTAATCGTTGTTTGGACGAACTTAAAGAATTGATGGTGACGGCGCTTCAAAGCGAAGGCGAAAACGTTTCGAAATTAGAAAAGGCGGATATTTTGGAATTGACAGTGCGGCATCTTCACAATCTAAAGCGTCAACATCAGCTGGTAATACCGGGCGAACAAAGTTACGCGGAAAAATTTCGCGCTGGATTTTCTCAGTGCGCCCAAGAAGTTTCCCAATTTTTATCATCGCCCAGTGATCCATCTGACCCAGTCGCCGGAAGAAAACTTCTTCAACATTTAGGTTCGTGCATTCGACAATTAGATTGTGTTTCACAAAGTGTTCAAGTGCACCATTATACGCCACCAACAACGCCCGATATCATCAACCCACCAACACGCATGTGGAGGCCCTGGTGATCTTCTTTAGTTAAGTTTAGAGTTAAGTTTATGAAAGCAAAGTAAGTGCAAATATTTCAGTTTAAGGATAAATTTACTTATTATTGTAGTGTTGTTTTTCTTTAGTTTTTTTTAATGTTCACAGTATATTAATCAGTTCTTATTATCGTATGTAATATTTGCATCGTTACTGTGATATAATAGATTTTTGTAAATGTACCTGAAGTAGTTTTTTAAGTTTTATGCGAGTTTTAAGAATTAATCTGTATTATTAACTGAATAAAAGTTGTTGAGCAATGAAGTTCTTCGTTAATTTAATTTTTTTTTCACCTCTTTATTTTTCAGCGGGTTGAGAAAATGAGCTTTGGTCGCACATGTGTGTACTTGGGTTAAATGAAAAAAAAAGATTAATTAACTATGAGTTTAATGTAATATTTCATTGTCAAGGACGAGGTAATCGCACACGTGTTGTAAATAAGATACAAAAAAAAATTAAACATACCTCCTGAATCGCTAAATTGAATCATAATTACACGGAATGCATTTAATTACGCGTGAATTGTGAAAGTAATTCTAATGAAATTTGAAAGAATCATTCAATTGTATTCCAGAAATTGATTTCCAATTTCTACAATTTTAATGAGTAAATGACAACATGTTTTGATTTCCTTGTTGTACCCGCTTATTTTTCGTGCCATCAACAAAAGTTGAAGCAGTTTTAGAAACAATTTGTTGCAAAAACCATGGTAAAAATAAACACTGTCCTTTTTTTCTCAAAAATTTGTTTACGACCTTCTTGATCATTAGCGATTCATGTTTGTTTTCGGTGCCACGTTTTTTATGTATCCATTGGCAGACTTTGAAATTTTACAAAAGGCAAACAGAAGCATTAGTTTTTTCGAATTTTGAAAAATATAAGACTGCATACAAGGTGACCCAGAGACTAATTAACTGCGGTTTTCACCACCAAGTAAGCACACTTGTGCTACACATTCTAAAAATATTTTGATTATACAGGGTTATTCACGTTGTACGACACGAAAGATTATGGCTATATCCTTTGATTTTGAGATTAGTTTTTTTTGTGGAATAGATAGGGACCATTGGAGGTACATTTTAAAATTATATTCATGATATACAGGGTGTTCGAAAAACATAAAACATATCAAAGTTGTGTTTTTTTAAATGGAACACCTCATATATTTTTACATTTTCGGATTCGACGATTAAAATAAAAGTGAGTTTTATAAAGGTTTACTTCATCTAAACCTGAAGGTTTTTAAATATTTCGTATTTTGTGAAAATGTAGTACCAACTTGACACGTTTGAATTTTCGATTTTTATATCTGATTTTGAGACTAAATTTGACTCGAGTTACTGAGTAGTTTGTGTTTTGTAAAAATTTAATAACGTATACAGGGTGTTCAAAAATGTGACTAAATGATTACAAGTTTTAAATGATAATAACTTGTTTATTTCAAACAGAACACCCTGTATTTTATGTCATCAGCAGTTGCAGAATTTAATTCTCTATCGGTTACTATTACACTTCCCTATACCTAACTGTTCACGTTCTCATGGAAAATGCATATTTTCGAAGCAACAAACAACAGGTGTAATACAAAACTATTTTATTAGCAGTGTGTACTTGATTTTTAAGTACTGTGGACTAATTTGAATAAAAAAGAAGAAAAACAAAAATAGGAGCTTATAGCAAATGTTCAAAATGACGACCGCCTGACTCTAAACACAAACGTATTCTTTTGTTGAAACCTTCAGCAACATTTGAAAACATTTCTGGGACTATATTTCGGAAAGCTTCTCTGATTCGCTCCTTCATATCATCTGGTGTTGTTGGAGGTGTGTTGTAAACAGTTGCTTTTACATATCCCCATAAAAAAAATCTGGTGGAGTCAAGTCAGGCGATCGCGGTGGCCAATTTTGAGAGCCATTTCTTCCAATCCACCGATTTAAAAATTCTCGTACATCACGATGAAAATGTGCGGGAGCTCCATCCATCTGCAACCACATAGTTGCCCTTATGTCTAAGAGAATCTCGTCTAATAAAATTAGAAACTGATTAATCAGAAATTCCAAAAATAATCTTCCGTTAAATTGCTCATCAAAAAATAGAGACCAATTAAATAACAACCCATGATTCCGCCCCAAACATTCACTGACCATCTGTGTTGATTATCAACTATGCGAAATTGATGCGGGTTAAAATCAGAATAATAATGGTAGTTATTCCTATTAACGGATCTATTATTGTGAAACGTGCACTCGTCACTAAACAGAACAAGATTAAAAAAGTTTTCATTTTCTGCCACTTTACCCAACACCCACATAATAAATGCAACTCGATTCCCGACATCATTTACCGAAAGTTGTTGGTGAAGCTGGATTTTATAATCATGATAATGTTTTTTAAGAATCCTCGAGACACTCGCTTGACTGAGGTTTGTATTTTGTGCAATTTGATTTTGTCCAATATTGGGATTTTCGATTACAGACGCAATAACTGTATGTTCAATTTCTTTGTTTTGTGTCACAGGTTTTCTTTTGGTGGGTTTTTTGTACTAGACACTCCCAGTTTCTTTGAATTGACCCAATAGTCTTTCGAAAACGGATTTGTTTGGATGATTCCTGTTTTGCAGGCATTCTCCAAGGATAAAAATCATGTCAATTCGTTCTTCTTTGTTATAGATTGTCATTTTTAATAAAAATCAAGAACAGAAGTCAAACTACCACCACAGATTGAATGACAGAAACCAATTGTTATGAAAAAAAATTGTCATAGCCGACTATATCATAGATAGACTATGTCATATACTCACTGCTAAAAAATAGTTTTGAATTAAACCTGTTATTTGTTGCTTCGAAAATATGCATTTACCATGAGAACGTGAACAGTTAGGTATAGTAACCGATAGAGAATTAAATTCTGCAACTGCTGATGATATAAAATACAGGTTGTTCCATTTGAAATAAACAAGTTATTATCATTTAAAACTTGTAATTATTTAGTCACATTTTTTAAACACCCTGTATACGTTATTAAATTATTAGTACGACACAAAACCTACTCAGTCAATGACTTTGGTCAAATTAGTCCCAAAATCAGATATAAAAATCGAAAATTCAAACGGGTCAAGTTGGTACTACATTTTCACAAAATATGAAATATTTAAAAAACGTTCAGGTTTAGATGAGGTAAACCTTTATAAAACTCACTTTTATTTTAATAATGGGATCCGAAAATGTAAAAATTTATGGGGTGTTCCATTTAAAAAAACACAACTTTGATATGTCTTATGTTTTTCAAACACCCTGTATATCATGAATATAATTTTAAAATGTACCTCCAATGATCCCTATCTATTCCACAAAAAAAACTAATCTCAAAATCAAAGGATATAGCCATAATCTTTCGTGTCGTACAACGTGAATAACCCTGTATACAGTGTGTTTTTATACAGAATGGTAAATCAAAGTCGAATTTTGATGCACACACGCATACACTATGCAGGGTGTGCAGAAACGCAAAACTCTTTTTTTTTTGTAAATGGAACATCCTGTATTCCTCTTCACAAGTCTATTAAGCATTTCATAAGCTTTCTATTGATATGCAGTTTATATGGGTGAATTATAGTTGACATTTTGACATTTTCCAAAAAGAAAGTATTTTATTGTGTAGAAATAATTTTTAAACTAGTCCACTACTCTTCTCAACTGTATTATAGGAGACAATAAAGAAATCCAAGATGATGAACATGAAGAAACTAGCACAGGGATACTGGGAAAGGACACAAATTCAACTCACAGAACTTAAGTTTGCAGATGACGTGCCCTTGATAGCAGATACGAAAGAGAACTGCAATATAATCTCAAAGTAGTAGAGAGGAAGTAAATAAAATAAACATGAAAATAAACACTGGAAAGGCAAAAACAATGATAATTTCAAGGAATAAGAAGGCACATCAGATTAGTCTATACGGGGAAGAAATAGAACAAGTAGAATATTTTAATTATCTAGGCGTAATAATAGAAGAAAATGGAAAATTGGACAAATAATTAGACCATAGAATAGTGAAAGCAGGAAAAATACTCAATCTGACAAGCTTTCTAGGATAAAGAAGTCAGACCATCATTCACATACAGCAGTAAGAGGTAGGCACTCACAGAACGACAATAGACTCGTATTATTACAATAGAAATGAGGTAGAAAATAAAATCAAGGACAGAATAAAGAATGAAACATTTCGATAAACCCTGAAAATGGGATCAATCATAGAAAAACAGATCAGATGATTTAGGCATGTGTGTATAATGTCGCACGACAGATTAACACAAAAAGAGTATTCGAAACGCGAGTGCGAGGAAAAAATGAAAAAGGAAAACCAAGAACAAAATAGATTGAAAACATAAGGAAAGAAGTAGAAACAAAAGGAATGACATGACAGGAAATACATAATCTAACGCATGATAGGAAGCAAGGAGAGAAAAGTGCAATATTCAACTGCGTACTAAGTAAATAGGACTAAGTAAGGCACCTATTCGTTGACAGGAGCCTACTTGCAAACATTAACAACTTCTTCATAACAAAATAAGTTTTTAAAAAATATCATTAAGTATCCAGAATTCACCATACAAATTGCATATCAGTGGAAAGCTTATAAAACCCTTCACGATCAGAAATACAGGATGTTCCATTTATAAAAAAAGAGTTATTTAACGTTTTGTGTTTTAGCTCACCCTGTATATTTTGTGCGTATGGGAATCAGAATTTGTTAAAATCCAGGTTATTTTAACATTTTCTGTTGCTAGTTAGTCGGAAAATATACATCGCCTACTGATCAGTGATCTATCAAATGCGAGTCTTTTTTCTAACAAAAAGTTGAATAACGCCGAAACGAAAAGAGCTAAACATATTATTCTATACAAAGCCCCATTATTTTTTTATGCTAAAACTAGTTATGTAATAATATACAGGGTATTCTATTTAAAAAAAAAAACATAACTTTGGTTTACCATCCTGTATAGAAACATTAAAAAGTTATGGACCAATTACACATCCCTGAGTCACCCTGTATGGTATTTATAGATCTGATCTTCTAGAACAGTAACTGGGTCAAAATTTGTTTTGTATTTTTTTAATTCTAGGCAGTGGGTCACTGAAGTGTTTGTTTTTTCAATTCTTCTTGTAACTTTAAATATCTTATACTTTTGTATAAACGGAGAACAGAGGAAAATAGAAAATTAGAACTAAAAATTAAAAGCATATAGGAAAAGAAACAAATGAAGAAAAAACGAAATTCACCTAAAATAAAAAAAACTACACAAATTATTCTGACACGTATAAATGGAAATGGAGTTTAATAAAAAAAACACCCAGAAGGTGCATAAATGGGAAAGAACAACAACACATTCTAAACCGGAACGGAACGGAACGGAATACGACACATGAAAATAATAAACAAAAAAATCAAATGACTAACGAAAGCAGTAACAAATATTTGGAAAAACAATTAAATGTACAGGGTGTTCCTAAAAAGTCTTTACAAAACTCCACATCGTATTTTTCAGATTAAAATAAGTCGATTAGTTTCGGTGCAATACGATCCTGAAGTTGGAATTATTAAATCGTTTTTTTGATATAAATTTTGAATCTAAATTTTCCTAAAATTTAGAAGGTTCATGCAGTTTTATAAGCCAAAAATGTCACATTAAAATTCTGAAGAAAATGAATTCAGTTACTTTTTTCTATTGCTTCCTCCACTTCTTCTTTTCTTATTCCTCCTGTCTTATTTGTTTTTTTTTTCTTCCGTTTGTCTCTTTTTATTATTGCTTTCATCTTTATTTCGTTCTTTCTGCTTTTATTTATAAATTTTCATACTTGTTTTTATCTTTTGTTTCTCCCATCTTTCTCTCCAACAATTTTTATGTTTTCCTACATATTCCTGGGAAGTTTGGTTTTACCTTTTTGTATTCTTTTATCTCCATATTTCCTTTTTTCATTTCTTTCTTCCTATCGTACTATAATTTTTCGTATTTCTTTTTCTTTTTCTGTAACCTGTTCCATTTTGTTATTATTCTCTCCGTTTTCCGGCTACATATTCTGATATTTCTATTTCCACTTCCATCTCTCTTTATATATCCTTGTCCATATTTTCTTCTTTATCAATTCTTTCCCTTCTTTTTCTCGACTTCCTCCCTTCTTCTAGCAATATCATTTCTAATGATTGGTTGTCTGATTACACTTCTTATGCAATCTTGTTCTCCTTATTTTTCTCATTTATTAGAACAGACTATTACCTATTGTTCTCTTTACTTACATATGTGTATTCACGTTTTCTTCTTCTTCCATATTTCCGCTTATTAGTCTCCAACCTCTTTCTTCGCATAACTCTACCAAAATTCTTCCTTGTTCTTTATTTTTGTATCTATTGATTTTACCCTTTTTTTACTATTAACCTCACTCATCTTCTATTCTGAAATTGAAATCTCTTCTTATAATTAATTATCCTTCTTTTTCATTTATAGAATTTTCAATAACTTTTTTAGTTTTGTCCATCTCCTTTCCATAAATAGTTACTAGGTTATACTTTTCTATACTTCTTCTATTTCCCAGCCTTTTTTTACCCTATTGTTATTCCTCCTTCGTTCTTTTCCTTTTTCTTTTCTTTCCGCATACTGTTTTTCCCATGTAAATTTCTCTGGCATTTTGTTCGTCCAACTCTTCCATTTTTTTCTCCATCCAAGTTTCCACCATCCCCACCATTTTAAAAGTTTTTATACATTTCCAAAACTATTTCTCTTTATTTTCAGTTCTGCTATGTTCCAAAACGGAATTTTGGTTTTTTCCTTTATTTCAACCCCTTGGTTCTTGTCTTTCCACTGCCTCTTTTTATCTTTGTCCTTTTCATGTTTATAGTTTTTTGGTGATCATTTTCTTATCCTTCCTTTCTTCTGTATCAAACTTCTTTCTCCTCTATTCTCTTTCTCTATTTTCTTTGCTTCAATCCTTATTTTCCTCTCTTCTTTTGTCTTTTTGTATTTTATATTTCGGATGTAGAATTTTAAACGCTCGTAAGAAATAATAGCAATTTCAGAAATCATTGTGGTAGTGCAAGTTTATAGCACAGTAGGAGAAACAAGTACAAGAGATAGAACATTCTTGTGATGTAAAAGAAGTAACAAAACAAATAAAAAACACAATAATATAATAGTTATGAGGGTTTGGAATCCAAAATAAACAAATAAATAAAACACAAGAGAAATATTTTTAAAAGAAAATAGTATATGTAACAATAATAGATAAATGGAGAATAGAGAACAGCAATCTAAGACAAACTGAATTGGTTCAAACATTTATTGTGAATGAATAAAGATAGAAAATGAAAACATTAGATATAATCATAAGACCAATAAAATAAGAAAAATTGGCAGACCTAGAAGAAATTGGGAAAAGCAAATAGTACAACTTGCGGAACAAAGAAGAAACTTTAACATTTGAGATGATGCTGGTAGCCTTTCCACTCTTGCCGCATTATTACACACTTTAGAGCAGAAAAATTCCGTTGTACAGTAGCTGAACGGAAGGATATTGTTAAAAAGAATCAATACATGCTAGAGCTCTGTCATGATAATATTAAATTTATTTCTTTTAAAGACCACTAGTCACTTTACTGTCTAAAATTTTTGTTTTCAGATGGAATGAATTTCCAAAGAATTCTTCTAGATTTTGAATAAAAAAAAAATAGGTTCGACTGTGATCATGTCTATCTATAATTTCAGTAATGTACAGCAACAGCATTAACCAGGATTATAGACGATTACTATACACCATATCCTAGAATGAGTTCTCTTCAAAATGATGACGGTGAAGTCGGAGTAAACCAAATTGATTAACCAAATAAAGTCTGTGTTAGATTTCTACTGTAGGATACACAAACAGTCCAAGTCCTAAATTGTTAATTTTAACCCAAAGATGTTTCACGACAGACACAGTCATAAGGTGGAGAAGTGGTTAAATAAATGATATTCTACTTTAGCACTAATTAGAGGATGAAGAAAACTGAGGTTCGTTGTTAAATATTTTTCGGAAACACCATAATCAATTTTTTGGAAAAGATTCGGCAGTCCACATTTTGGTGTGAAGGTAATTGTCAATTTGCTTGAAAGCCAATATGCACATTTTTACTTTTATAATAACGTTATAACGTCAAAGGTTATCCTTGACTAAAATATACTTATGAAAGTATCTTGTCTTGATCTTGAGCAAAAGACGAACAAAATGAGATCTTATGATTTCGTAATTCAGACGATGTGTTGTCACTAAGAATGTAAGATCTGTCTCCGAAATCCGAAAGTAGGTACTGCCACGACTGATTGATCACTTTTAGGCCCTCTTTGTTTGAGCTCTCTAAATATTTTGTTACCAAAGAAAGTAGCAGAGAGAGAGAGAGAGAGAGAGAGAGAGAGAGAGAGAGAGAGAGAGAGAGAGAGAGAGAGAGAGAGAGAGAGAGAGAGAGAGAGAGAGAGAGAGAGAGAGAGAGAGAGAGAGAGAGAGAAAGTTGCTTAGTTTTTGGGATCAAAATAGTAAAATGTCAGAATAACGAGAAGATGTGGAGAAGATACCTAAATTTCTAAAACACGAAAACAACACCAATCAACTTCTGGTTGGCCAAACACAAACTTTTTTCTTGAAACTTTGAACACGAGCAGCGTCGGTTAGTTAGCTACTTAGCTGATTCATCAAGTGCCAATACCAGTAACCAGTTTCTACAAAAAAAGTCTTCTGCATTTCTTTAAAACCACAATCATTTATATGTTCTTTATAAACACGCTTTTTTTTCACTGGAAGTACAAAATGATATTCCACAAGGATCAATTTTAGGGCCGTTGTTTTTTGTATCTATATCGACGACCTTCTGTTTAACATTGAAATCCTTAAAATGACAGTGTATAGAGGATGTACTACATCACCAAAGATTAGACGTCTTGCGAAGAAACCGTCACAGAATTGTTTCGTAATAGAATTTTTACAAACGATGAATAATTTGTGATATTTTGTTTTCAAGTGATATGTGAGAACAAAATTTTGGAATAAAAATATTTCTCAGATGATAGCGGGTAGTTTTTTGGAGTGTCAACTTTAAAACCTACTAAAATTATTTCTTCTTCCAAGCTTACTAGTGATCCTCTCATCTCGTAACTTGATGGACTGTTTCAGCTTTTTCTAAAGTATGACTTATTGTCTTCTTCTCACAGTAAATGTTTTCTAATTTGTGTCTAATTATTACTTTTTCCCACTTGTGTGAGAGCTTCTATTTGGAGAAAAGGACGGGAGGAGGTGTTTTAGTAGCTCACCTCCTTTCGTCCTTTTCAAAATAAGGTCCCCACAAGTGGAAAAATAATTCATCCTGTTTGTTCAATTTTTCGTAATTATTTTATTTTGAAATTTTGGTATTGATCCTTTGTTTGATGATATCAATTATTCTATTGTTCTTTAAGTGCTGCATCTTATGATATTTTTCTTTCCAACAGTTTCTTCAGTTTATCTATTACAAGCCGGACCGATATGATTTGCCTTGTGGAAATTCTTCATCCTCTCAGCTCTTCGTAGGAGTATGGTCGCAATTCTTTTGTGGGTTGTTATACTATGGATGCATCTTGCAGTTTTTGTTTTACAAGTACATGTAAGAACGCAAGAACAATCTTCTTTCTCAACTTGATGGTAAAATTGCTTGTTAGGCGTTGTGTCAAAACTGTGTACTGTGACCTGAAACGTGCATTATACTGCGCGACGAATGTTCATGGTCCTTCCTTGTTACAAGTCCCGTCCAGTTGCAATTTTGACTCGCGACTCGGTGGATAATTTTGTTGTCTTGGTTTGGTTTCTACATTTTACATTTCTAATTTTGTCTCTGCGAGTTACTTCAAGTACAGATTCCTTCATGGAGCACTCAATCTTTCTGCACATTTCTGTACTAGGGCGTGGTCTCTAATTCATACATCATAACTGACGGTATGCAAGAGTCAAATACTTTTCTCTTAATACAATTTGCCATTTTCTTCCTTTTTAGGGTGTTTTAAGTTTAGAAAATACACTCTAACTTCTAGCTTTCTAAGATATCCATGAAATTTTGTTGTACTATTCGACATTATACTTTGGTTTCATTTAAATTCACTTGTAGAGCAATGGTTTTTGCTGTTTCATTCAATTGTCACATAATGTCTTCAAGTTCGTCAGGATCACTGCTAATGAGAACCACATCATCAGAAAAACCCAGACGGCTAAGACTTTTTTCCTCTATTTATATCATGATTATTTCAATACAACTTTCTGAATATGTTTTTCGTTTGCTGTAAACAAATTCGGCGGCATTGGATCTAAATTAGATCACGACTGCTGAATTCAAGTTCTCAAGATTTGAGTTCCACTTTCAAGAAAGATAATACAACTGGCACACAAAAATGTAATAAATTTTGTTTTCCATCGTTCTCAATTCAGTTTTGTTTTAGATGACATACATGAGTAAGTTTAACGTGCTCTTAAAAACTAAATTGTGTATAGAAGTTAAATAAGGCCTTTTTAATTGGTTATGATATTTGGGAAAAATACTTGGAAAGTATCTTTACACTCATCAGGTTGATTTTATTTTAATTTTTCGACACCTCCAAGAAAGTTTGTCGGTAGGTATTGTGGAAAGTTTAATGGAAGATAGTTATGAAATTTTAGATTTTTTTCGTGCACTTGGTTTTTTTCGGTGAATATTTTCCTGTATGTTTTCTTTTCTCATGCTGCTTTCATGAAGAAACACAAACAAATATACGTTTCTTTGTAGGATCTGAGTGTAAAATGAGATTTCATTTTGCTCACATTATATACACTGATCTTTTTATAATGAAAATTCATTGTTCAAGTGCAAAACTAAAAATATTCCTTTGCATAATGACAGAATTCACAAAATTCTATAGAAAAAGTGTGTATGAGGCTAACAAGTTTCAGTTCAAGTTAATCAATTATTGGAAACATAAACTTTACAGGAAGAAAATTCTCTTAATAAATAATCAGTAGTAATAGATGGAACCTATAACATCAGATACTAAAATTTTTGGATAAAACTGTCTTGTAAATTTAAATATAAAATTATTCCTACTTCTCTCATTAGAATAAAAATGTAATACCATGATGAAAACGAAAGGGTTATCTGCGACCATTTTATTTATTATTATTTTATGTGAGCAAAACTTTGAGAGCGTTGTAGTAATTCAATCAGGTCTGGGGCGTACGTAAAACTCACACATGCATCAACTATCGAATATCTTATTAAACCATCATTTTTTAAATGGTTTTTGATATCGTGCGGTCGTACTGAAAACTTGTTCCATTCATGCAGGCGAAGCCAACCAAATGTTATAGTACGTGAAAGCAATACCAATCTGAAGATTCGCTGAAACTTGAACCCGAACAGTTTGGTTATTATTCAATGACACAGATTGGAAAAATTATTTTCTTGATGGTTTTTCTGTAGTTACATCCTTTATTACACATATTAATTCGAGCACACGTTTTTACTTACAGTTATTCAATATTTTTTACGCCAGAGTAGTTTGTGAACTTTTACTTAAAATTAGGATTGACTTTCTTAGGGCAGGTAGAATTTCTAGTCGATGTAAGAAGATAAGATACGAACGTATCGAATTACGTGCACAAAAGTAATATGTATTTTTAATTAACAATAAAAAAGTGAAAACAAAAATTCTATCTAATCCTGAGTTGATCTAAACCAAAAAATCAAGACTGGGAAAACTAGTTTGAAAAAATTCGGTATCTTATTGAAATCGACACTAATGATCTGATCCCACCATTTGGATTGCAAATTGATGGTCTTAATCACCTAATAAGAAACCTGATTGATTTCAATTTACTAAGTAGTTTTTTCACTTTTTCAAAGCAAAAAAATTTATTAGAAAAAATCTACTAACAAATTCTACACATACATACAAATACAATTACTGTTCAAAACTCTTCAAGTAAGTTTTACAAATTTTGGTACCGAAGCAAGAGTCTTCGCAACACGTGTTAAACGGTTTGGGACAATCAGAAGTATCCCTGCAAACTATCGGATTGGGAAAGATTCTTTTGTAATTTTGACAATCGTTGTAAGAAGGACTTCCTACAGCGGGGCACCCTAAAAACTTTATTACGAAATTATATAATTAAGCTCTACTTACTATTAGGCGGTGTACTGATTGTTGGGCAAGGTGTGGTTGATGGTATTGTTTGGTGCGAAGTCGTCAGGTGGTTATCACGATTTCTATTAAAGAAAATTTGTAATCAAAACAATAATTACGTCTAAACATTATACTAGTTTTAATTATTTTGCCTTTTCCGGTAAACGAAAATAATTATTACGTTAAACATTTCTTCGTGATGGCGTAACGGATTGTTACAAATCGAAACGTTTTACCACAATTTTCTTATTAAATGCGTAATTGTTACTTAGGAATGCTGAAGGTAATTGCGTTTTCGTATAAGCTAAAAGTAAATGCGCCCATTGATCCATTATTGTAATCTTACAACTATATTTTCAGAATCTAGACGACTTTAATGCGATTAGATTACAGAATGATTTATTTTCTTTACTTAATTCTCAGACAGGTTAAATGAAAGGCGGTTGTTCAACCACGTTCTTTTGCTCTAGTGTCAGGATAATTAAATGCAGCGAAAATTGAAAAAAACCGATTTTCTGGTAAACCTTTAAAAAAAGGTGTGATTGTCGAAAATGTAAAAAATTTTAAATTTTGGATTAGTTTTTGAACAAAATAATTTGTTGGCAAAATGATAAAATTGATGGAGGGAGGGAAACAAGACAAAAACAAATTTTTGCTTCAGAAGTAGGTACTTGCCGATACTATAACTGAACCTTTTTAAGAAACAATATTTTAATTTTAAATTTTGTTCTCTACTAAATGATGATTAAAGGAAACTTTGTCTGGTGTCCACCAAGGATCTCACTTACGCCCTTTGTTTTTTTTAAATAAATGATGAAAAACTTTGTATAGTGTATTGACGCCACCAGAGCCACTACATTCATTGATTTGCTGAAATGGGCCAGATTCTTGACATTTTTTGATTCCATTCGAGCATTGTAATAATTGCTTTCAAATGACGTCATTTGGCTTAACAAAAGTTATTCGATATAATTTTTTTTCAAGGTAAGTATAATGGGAGACAATAAACTTTTACCACCATGTCACTGTGGTACGAAATATCAATTTAGGTGGACAAAAATCGAACTATGCAAGGTCAATAAAAATTATAAATTTTTTGTATTATATATTTCTAAATGTCTAACTGACATTGTATTATTATTGTAACTTTAATGTTATTATATCCACGCGCGCACTCCACTTGAGATCACACAAGTGTCTTCTCTTTTATTTTCAGAATAGTGTAAAATGCATTTTTCTTGTTCATGTTTTGCGCGGTTTTTCATCTCTATAAACTGTATTTACTGAATGTTTTAAAGTTTAAAATGGAAAATCTATCTATTGGTAAGTATATTTTTCGAATATTTGCATGAAAACAAAATTTAATTAAAGTAATTAGCAAGGCAAAATAACTCTTGTACTATGGGTTCATAGTATTAAAAGGTTTTCATAAGTTTTAGACCTACAAAATTTTTCCGAGGAGTCCCGATTTAATTCCAATGTTTCCATTAATAGTAATGCTTTTACTTCATGGGCGTAAAAATTTTGGCTGCGCATATTTGCGCCATTTTATTTATTTTATTTATATCTCTCATACAACAGTAGACGATAAAACTGCCGAGGTTCAATTTCAATCGCTTCTTGACCATACAGTCAAGCGACTTTTAGCAACATAAGAAACGGTTCTTGATCAAACTTTCTCATCAGATTTAGACGGGCCACCTGCAGCTTATTTGTAAATGGGAATGAATACCGGTCATACAAGTGAAAGTGTACGAATGAAGGAGCAAAAATTCTATCCGACAAGCAACTGTTCGTAACTTGTCTGGTCTTACTTCAGCTTTATCACACCCGAAAATCAGTTCATGAGAGAGTAAACGATCAAATCATTATTTGACAAAATCCAAGGACATCCTCAACTTGCTTCTGCAGACCAATCCGGTTTCAGTTCGCAAAGGAAACCGTGGAATTAACATAAGCCGAAGTAGAACACATCCAAAGATAAGCAAACAATCTCATACCTACAGAAGTATCTAATGATGATGGGAAAACATTCTCCGTGTCTCATACATTAATAATGTCTATGGTTGATGGCAAAGTCTGCAACGCCGTTTCATCTAATTCTTCCCAACAAATTTGTTACATTTGCCGTCCTCACCAAAAGAAATGAACGACGTTCAAAAAATGACAGCCAAAATTCCGGATCCAAATACTTTTGTCTATGGATTGTCCACGCTTTACGCCTGGATACGACTTTTCGAGTGTTTAGTTCACATTAGTTATCGCCTAGAAGTGAAAAAGTGGTAAGTGAGAGGTAAGGAAGAGAAATAAAGTGTGAAAGCTAGGAAGGAAGAAGTCGTCAACCGATTTCGATCAGAAATGGGATTGTTGGTCGACCAACCCCATCCAGGGGGTAGTAGAACGACGAATGATGGAAATACTGCCCGACGGTTCTTCGGAAACAGTATTCTTGCAGCAAGTATAACTGGAATCGATCAGTCACTTATCGAACGTTTTTCCATCATTTTACAAACTCTATCCAGCGGATTTGAGATAGTCGTTTCAAAGTTCGATAAATACGCTCTGAAAACAGCCAAATTATTTGTCCACTTGTATCCCTGGTTTTACATGCCAGCCAGTGTCCATAAGATTCTTATCCACGGCTCCCAAGTTATTTCCTCTTTCCTTTTCCCAATTGGGCAATTTTCGGAGGAAGCGCAAGAGTCAAGGAACGAGAACATGAAAAGGTCCCGCGAGTCCCACACGAGAAAATTTTCCAGGAAATATACTAATGAAGACCTGCTCCATATGCTATTTATTTCATCTGATCCCTTGATTTCAAGTTTACGGCGACTTCCGAAAAGACCAGCGGACAATGCCAAGAGGATGGACGCGACTCAACTGTAACATCATCTCTTGATGAGGAGGGGCTATCAGAACAAGAGGAACAGGAGTCCGAACCCGAATCCGAATCAGAGTCCGATGAAAATAGCCCGTAATTCAATTAAATTTAATTTTCTTTATAAAATATTGTTCTGAGCTATAAATTCATTTTAGAAAAAAATTATGATATCCTATTTTTGTCCACCCAAATCGATATTTCGTACCACTGTGCATGTGCCTGGTACAAATACGTTGGTAGGTTTCAATTGCCATAATATAAAGTACGATAGTAGCTATAATATAATTACCAGAAGCAACTAGGAGTGAGTATGTTCATTTTTTAATAAGGATTGGCAGTACTGTCGACGTATTTTGTCAGCCACATGTTTATATTCCATTTATTTAACCTTGCAGATTCATAGTCAAAATATCATCTAGGTTTCGTGTTGCCAATGACGGAAAGTGACTAAAGATTTTTAAAAAAATTATTATGGGAGATTTAGGAGAAGATCAGCGTTATGGTCACAAAATTCGACAAAAGACCAATCGTGGAACTTCAAATCCTGCCAAACTAATCGAAGTTAATAAAGGTGAAAGTATAGATGTACAAGATTCAAGATCAATTACAACTTCAAATTTTGTAAACTCTGGCAAAGACAGGGCTAGTTATGCAGTTGGAAATATTTTCCGTAAACAAATTAGAACAAGTTACCAGAAAAAAGACTGTTAATTGAAACAAATATTTATAACCTTATCTTCATAAAACATTTAAAAACGATAATCGGTAAGAAATATAAATATGGGAAATTTTGCCGCAACAAAAGCGTTCAAAGTTTCACGTTCAATACTTTTTCGCCTTTGTAACACTGAAAGGCCGCGAGCAATTGCCAGCAAAACAACAAGTATATCACTGTAATTAGAAAGGGAACTAGTTTGGTACTGCCGATAGTGGATCAGAAATTTTTTGGTTTGGCAAGAAGGAATGCCTCCGTTCTCACTTTTGCACGATTCTGTGGGAAACGATTGAGTTTTTTCCTTTATTAAGAAGTATAAAGATAAATTAACTTTACGAAAACCCAGTGGAACTTTACTATATGTAGGTTCTAACAGATAGAATGTCACTTATTAGAGAAGACTATGAGAAAAATTAATAAAGATCTCCAGAAGTGGTATCGTTGAAACCCAAACGACAAGTAGATCATGATCATCTTCCTCCGCAAAAGGCAAGTGAGTAGCTGAAAAAGAGAAATCAGTTTGCTTTTCACGCATCTGGGTGGATTCAAACAGATTTATTCACAAAATGATTTGATCACTTTGTGCAAAGATTGAATCTTCAACAACAAACCCAAAATTACTGGTGTTAGACGTTTATGTTTATCACACTCACACTAAGAACCTAGATGAACTTCTCAAAGTCAAAAAACTATGTAACCATTCTATGCTTGCTACCATACACTACGTAAATGCATCCTTTATGGGTGCATTAAACACTTTTTATAATGAAGAAATGTAAAGAAATTGTCGGACAATATTGCACTTATTGCACTGCAACAGAAAATGTAATTTTATTGAAGTTCAATATTTGTTAATAACTTTAAGGGGATAAAGAACATATAACATTCAAAAATAAAAACATTTGTAAGTTTCACATATCAACCCATATTATTTTTACTGAAGATTAAAATTACTGAAAGAAACAGAAAAAATCAGTTCTCCTTTACGTCCATTTTGAGGTCGAGGCAAAACCAAAAACAATATCTGCTTGTAGAACTTCACTAATATCCTTTTATGTCTGGGAATCACATGTCGCTCCATCTAATTTTTAACAAAACATTAAAAATCTACTATTTTTCCAATAAAATGTTCAATGATCTTCTTGGTGCGAAATTTGACTATCGCCCAGTCTCCTTCTTTTGCAGCTTTGCTAATGTCATCTTCCTTGTATTTGCTTCTCAGTCATAGTTTATAAATCTTCGTCTTCAAATTCTGAGTATTTTATGACTTCTTCTTCGTCTTAGTTTATTTAAAACCTGTCTAAGTACACCATGTTCCAGAACTCGTACTCCGAATAAATTGACAAATGAAGACAGCAATGGTGATCCTAATGGGAACAAAATCAATTATTTTTTACACAAAACACTTTGCATTATTTTTTTACTGTGTTTAGTCCTTTTCTTTGTCTCTATTTTTTACATCTTTGTTCTTTTAACGTCTTTTTTTTACATGTCACAAGTGTTCTGATACACTACCGATTTTATTACCTTAGTTTAAAACAAAATTCTTAATGTTTTGAAATATCGATTTTGTGATATATTTTTTTGTTTGGCTTCTACTACTATTTTATTACTTTCTAATTCTTCAATTCGGAACTTCACACACTCTTCCTTTTTTTGTTCTATCATCTTGATTTCTTTGTTATTTGTGAAAGTCTTGTCTTTTTGTTCATGATCATTTTATTCGCTGTTCTCTTTCTTCTATCGCCATCGCACCTTCGTTGAATTTTCTTTTAATCTCCAATATTATTATTTTCAATCAATTCCCACTCTTATATATTTTGTGCTTTATTTGTCCCTGGACGTTGGGAAATTATTTAAGCAGAAATCTTCTTGTAATGTTTGTTTTCTTATTTTGTATCATTTTGTTTCTCTTCTTGCCTTCCACTATGCTGACTCTACCAAAAAATGATGCTTGCATAAATAGGATAATAAAGAAATAAACCTTCTACCAAACGTTTAAAAATTAATTTAAAAAAAAGAGACACTAAAGAAAAGAATGAAAAAATAATTTCGTTTCACAGACATTTTCTGTAAAACCTTTAGTTTCGGTAAGTTATTTTTAAAAATATTTAAAATCAGTTAAGTTATTAGAAACCTTGAATTCTTCTGCATAGGTAATTAATTGACGATTAGCGTAATTTTTTTCAATAATAGTAGAAGGAAACTACATCAAAATGGCAGAATATTAAATCAAGTGAAAGATGAGGATGGAAATATGACATATGATAGTGAAGAGATGATAGATATAACAGAAAGATTCTACCAAAACTTATGGTGGTCTAAAACCAAGAACAGAAAATTAAAATGTTGGATCTGAAAATATCCCAAACAAGAAATTAAAAATCAAATTTAGAACATATGAAAAACAAGGGAGAAACTGGAAAAATTCGGAGGTAATGTTAATACGCAAAAAGGAGATAAGGCTAATTTTGATAACCTTGTTATATTAAATATGACAAGTTACTGACAATGAAATATTTACACATAGCGTACGTAAACTATAATAAAGCATTCGACTCCTTGGGGTTTCTAATTTAAGAAGCTTTGATAAAGCTCAGGCAGGACTGGGTGAAACGTCGGCTAATTAAAACCAAGGTAGTGGTTTTTAATTTGATCCCTCCACCTTAAGGAACCCTTAGGAGAATATTAATCTAAAATGTTGATGGAAAAACAATAAAAAAAGTTGACCAAGATATGTATTGAAAACAAACAATAAAAATAGGAAAGGAAGTACAAATGGTAGACATTCAATGGATAATTAAACTCGCATGGGCAGATTTGGAAAACTTGTCTATATTGTGCGAAGTAAAAACAAGGATATTAACAGGGAAATGAAAGTCAAAGTGTTGTAAGTTGGAACAATGCGTGATCCCAGTGCATTCACATCAAAAACCCCCGATTGTTTTAAGTTACTCAGTGACATACGGAAAGGAAATTCTAGGATACACTCTGCGAGATAGAAAAAGGATGGAATGAATAAGACAAAGGACAAAAATGGAAGATGTAATGTTCACCAAGACGAGAAATAACTGAAGATAAGCAGGATACGTCACCCGATGCAGAGGTGGACTAAAATTTTTACGAAATGGAAACCATGTGGCCAAACAAGAAGTGTAGGGTCGATGATGTAAGATGGATGGGGCTAGCACGAGACAAAAACAATGGAGAAATGCCGAGGTATGTTCAAATGTGCTGGACGAATAATGCTTCTAGAGAGATAAAGATACTTGAAACTGCAACTTAAATTTTTGGAAAACTTAAAGCCTTAATTATTGATCATAAATGTACTTTTTTTTCAAAAATAGTGAAAAAATAGAGTTTTAGAAATAACCAATATTAAAAAAAATACTTTTTTCAAAAAAGTTAAAGAAAGTTGCGCCTGTTGAATAGGATAATAAAAAATGATAAAACGTAAAAAAATACTTCAAGAAAAGAAAAATTGGTGAAAACGAAAAATATAAAACAAACAAAACTTAATAACATTTCAAAAACTTAAATATGTTTTTTTTTCAATTATTATGCAAAAAGTTTGTTAAAATAGAATAACAATAAAAACCTTTCTAAAAAATCTTTTAAAATAAATAAAAGGAAAATTAAAAAATGAAAAAATGTTGTTTCACATTAACAGAAATTTTCTTTAAACCCTTTCATTGGGACTTTAGGCAAACAATTAAATGAAAATAAAATACTGTTAGAAAAGTTTTGCATAAGTAATTAAAAATTAAAGTAATTTTTACAAATGGTAGGAAAAACCCACTTGTAAAATATGTAGAACAACATTAAAAAACTTTCTAGAAAATAATTAAAAAATAAATAAATAGTATATTGTTTTATTAAGAGTAAAAGCGGTACTTTTTATGTAATGAGTCCGCTAACCACAATCGATGCTACTTTTCTAAAACGTGTCGTTGAAAAGTCGGTATAAATTTATCATAAGATATATTGTTAATATCAACACGCACCTATCGTCTGACTTAAAAATTATTTGTTGCGTAGCAACTTACTTTTACGTTGGCGGCAGTAACAGTACTTTTAGTTCTGCTGCAATAGCAACCGGCTGTGTAGAAAAACGAGTCCACGTTTTAAATGAAAAAATTTAAAAAAAGGAAGCAAAGTAATTTAAATAAAAAGAAATTAGTGAAAAAAGGAAAATATTAAAGGCTTATTAGAGATAACGTCAATATTTTTTGAAGTACATATCTAAAAATCTTTTTCATAAATAGTGGAAAATATCCTTCTTTAGAAATACAATAACCATGAAAGAACAGTCCACAAAATGTTTAAAAAAAACTAAAAAAGTGATAATATTGGTAAAGTGACTATTTGAATTTGTTAACAATAAAATCTTCCTACAAAATTTCTAATAAATAATTTATTAAAATAATGGCAATAAAAGGAAAATTTACAGAGTAAAATAAAATTTATAAAAACTAAATATTAGCGGTACCGGCAAAATATTTTAAAAATATTTGTATACCTACTGATATAATGACTACAGCCTTTCTAAAAAATCTAACAAAAGCCTACAAATAGTTTAAAATTGACTACAATTACATTTATAGCAACCAATGATAATAAAGCTTGGTTTTTAAAAACCGCAAATAATAAAATTAAAAATAAAAAATTAATACGAAATTACAGTTTTTAATTGATTAGAGAAAATCAGGCTTACTACAGTAGGATAACAATAAAGAACTTTTATACTTAATGTGTAAAAAATAAAAATAAACAAAACTAAAAAAAATGAAATTAAAAAGGTGATACATACATAAATATTAAAAAAAATAAGTTTAAACAACAAGAAAAATTCGATTTTTGTACACCTACACCAAGGTAAAACTGAGGTTAAATTTCCAAAAAATGATTTTGTTTCCTACAGTTGATAAGCTGTTATTACTTTTTTTAAGAACCGTCCTGAGGAGTGTGCCGATAAAGCCTCCTTTTGTTAGGGACAAAATTTCGACGATTACATTTTTATTACCTCCATCTCAGGAAGATTCTTAGAAAAAGGAATAAATTAAAGTTGAATTTCTAGTTAATATTAAAATCAAATAATAATATTTAATTGTAAAACCATTTACTAGTGATTAATAAAATTTATTGAAACAAAAAGAAAATGAAAAAGAAAATCATTTTGGTTCCTACAAGTCATACGAAACTTGAATCAATAAGCAAGCAAAAAACATTAATTTGTAGAATTAAAAATGTGGTCAAATTAATTTACAGTTTTTAACCTAAAAAAAAAGTTTGTTTACGAGTGAAATGATCGATAAAACTTAATAAACTAGGTGTAAACTGTTCTAGTAAAATATTGCGACTCTAAAGAAGATTCAAATTAGACCCAGATAATAACCCGAAGCTTTTTTTTACCAACCGGTTGGTCCAATACAAATTATAAAAATCTTACGTGCAGTTTTATGGATTTTGATACAAACGGTTGACCAATAAGTCTCCAAATAACGGTACTTGGTGTGAAATGGTTTGACCAACTTATTTTTTTCCAGACTTACTATAGCATATAAACAAGACTTTAATTTTTTCTGGCGCCTAACGTATTACGACGCCATGAATTAATTAGAAATCCAGAAAGTAATTTTTTTTGTATTATACAGTATGAGAAATTAATTTCCTGTCCTATTTTTAGATTTAGTCATTCTAAAAGAACGGGTTATTTTAAAATTAATTAACAGCAAGGAAATGGAAACAAATGGAAATTGAAAAAAAATCGTTTGTTTAAAAAGAAAGTTTTCCGTTATCAATTAAATTCGAAAATTAATTTTAAATATAAAAAATGCGTTACCAAGCTCCATCTACGAACGAAAAGCGACACTTGCCTTCGACTGTTATTTCAGGATTAACGATAACTTTTCCTGGAGTCGTAGTGGGAACAATGCTCGGACGTAAGGTAGGTCTGTTATGTATCGATGGATAATATGGTGGGAAAATTGGATAATTTGGATAATTTGAACAAGTATAACAACATCTAGTCCAAATCGGGCACGGCTGATACCAATTCGGGAAGAAAACTTGCGAATAGCAATTCGATGGTATTGCTATTAAAAGGAATAAGCACGAAACACCAATTTGATACATTTTTCTCAACTATGGATATATAGTCGAAACCTTATCGGTTGTAAGTAAAATTTGTAACTGTTGCGACTACGTAATTGATGGGTTATCTCGTAAATGGACCCCAGATGAATTAATTTGTTTATGAATGTGTGTTATCGCACGCAATTCGGGAAGTCAAAGAGCGCTCCCATTGATTTTTATTCCAAGAAATCTCAAGAGCGGTTTGAAAAAATATAAAAAAAAATTATTAACATTTTTTAAATATAAATATTAACTTTGACGTAATCGAAAAAGAAAATATTAGGTTGTAGATACAATATCACATTTTATCGTTGAAGGAAGTTTTGAAAATCAACGTTTATGTACGTGTTTGATAATAGTATACCCATAATAAATCTTATTTGAAAAGTAACTAACTTCAAGTAAATATTTTTAATTCCTAAAATTAAGCACAAGTACAAATTCTTAAACAAACATTAAATTACAAATATAACATGATTACAATTTAATACAAAAGTAGGGTTCCTCAAGAGAAGATTTAGTTGGAAAGGTTCTCATTATACAGGCTGCATTTCTAATCTGGATCGAAAAAAAAAATTTTTTTTAATAAACAAAAAAGATTATCTCGGTTCTCCAGTCACCGATTTTGTTCTACGGAAGAAAAACACTAAGATACTCAACAGAAAATGGAACAAGCATGTAATAAAGGGATTTATAAGTTTACCTTTTTCCCGTCAGCTAATTCAGTAAACTATAAAGAGCTAACGTTTGAGAACAGGTTGCGCCTCAAATGGAGATCTTCCTCTTGTCAAGGGATTAATCTAATACTATCAAGTCTTTTGCCATTGTCTCTACACAGTCCAACAGGCTTTAGAGAGGAGAGCCTCTTTTGATCAAGTCATTAAGTAAGGAATGACGCATCCGCCATTTTGTACAAGTCATATTTTTGTTCCCAGCCGTTCCGAAATACGTTGTGTTCTAACAACTTCCCCGGACATCTAGATGAAAGCGCACAGTCAATCTAGAAACTGAATCCTTTACTGTAATTGAGTCCCAATTCAATTGAAAACATTCAACTCCTTCATCATGACTAATCCACTCATGAAAGCCCTAAATAAATAAAAGTAGTTAATGTAATCCTGGTTACAGGTACATGGGTATATTGACATAACAGAGTCCATAACGCTGGTAACCGAAGACGGATAAGCTGGGAGCGCTAAATCTTATGCCATTCTAATTCCAAGGCTTGCATTTCGATAGGGTGGTTTATTCATATGAAGAACATTTATTTATTATACGTCATTTACTAAATTATAATAGAAAGTAATTTTAATGCAAGGATAGGAAGAAAGGAGAGAATGGTGGTAAATGGAAAAGAAAGAAAAAAAGGGTCAATTTATAAAAAAGATAAATAGACGAGGGAAGAAAACTAATAGAGATGTACATGCACAAGTCATGTAAGAAGATGTATAGAATCAATTAAAATTGTAGAAAAACAAAGAAAATGCAAAGAGGGAAAGAAATGGTGGAACAAGAAAGGTGAGAAGACAAAAAGGATTTAAGTACAGACATAAAATATTTGAAGAGATTAAAAAAACTTCAAAGAGGAATGTCAGGCCTTCTAAAACAGAAGTTGGTCCGTCACATAAAAGATACGTATAGAATACATCATTTTGTTTTATATTTATATATATTTATTATTTATCTTACACGTTAATTTTTTATTTGGTGACGTCTTCAGCTCATTGTTGTGGTGTCCGTATCTTTTATATGACGGACCAATTTCTGTTTAGAAGGCCTGATGAATAAATACTTAAATGGTCCTCCTTCAAGATGTCCAATTACCAATCATTAGTTATAAAAAATGAAGGAAGAACACTGGAAGAACAATGTAAATCCATAGGAGAGAAGATGAGGGAACGTTTGGGAATAATGTTTACTAAAATTTGGAGAGGAAAGGAATTCTCGAAAGAGTGAAGAGAAGTAATAATATGCCCGATTTACAAGTGTGCGAAAAAACTGATTTTAGAGGAGTGGTTATTGTAAATGTTGGATATCAAATTTAAACAGACATATTACGAAGACAACTGAAGGAAGAAATAGAAAAAAAAGAGATTAGTAATCGGGAGTTAGAAAAGAAAGAAAAACCATGGATTATATACATTTTGAAACAGATAGTGAATAAAGAATTTGAAAAGAGAGGGGGAAAGGTTTATGCATTGTTTCTGGATGTAAAGCGACATTTGACAATGTAAATAGACAAGCGCTATAGGAGAAACTTATAATAAAAGAAATAAGTGAAGAATTAGTAAAAGCAATAGAAGAAATTTACCAAGACACTAAATGTAGAATAAAAAACATGAAGAATTAGGTGAAGTTTTCTGGACGAGGAGGGGTGAGACAAGGATGTCAATATGTCTGTTCTCAATATATATATAGAGGATGTGTAATATGTACAAAATAACGTGTTTTTGACAAAGGCATGGTTGAAAGAAAATGTGAAGAAATCCAAGCGAATTATATTTCAAGAAACAAGGAAAAATGGTATGGAGAAAGGAAGAAATAGAAGCAGTAGATGACTGGAAGTACATAAAATACGAAACAATAAAAAAGGTGAATTACAGATAAGAAAATTAGGACAACAGGGAAATAAAATATTGGGACAAGTGTGGAGAATAAGGATATTAGAAAGGGGTATAGTCAAGAGAAGCTTCAAAAAGTTAGTAAGGAGCGTAATGGGGAGATATGGAAATGGAAAGAATGGAAGAAACTAAAAGGGTGCAAGAAAAGTGTTAGAAACGGGCATTAGGGTTAGGTAGAGAAGTACATAAAAACTGGAAAAAACGGAAGTGAAGTAAATAAAAACTAGGAAACCGCAATATTATACGAATGTTGGAGGGAGGTGATAAAACTACGGATAAGGCACTGACAAGAAAAAAGGGAAAAGCATTATCAAGAAGGGGGTTTTACGAGAGAATAAATGGAGAGAATAAGAACGTAAGAAAGAAACATAAAAGAGAAAATAAGGGATTGGTTTGTCTTGGAAAGGTATTTGCTTCAAGATTTAGAAAATCCACTAAAAGCTAAACATGCCAACCCTTACCCACCTTAGTATTTATATGTAATAATATTGATTAAGTGTGTAAACATTATAGAAGGTAAATAAAAATATAAAATATAACAGTACAACCATTGGATGACGACATATAATGGACCGGTCCAAACGACAAATAAAGACTACATACATTATAGATCACGTCTTGGTCGTTATCTATTGTTGGTCAAATTTTAGATCTAATTACTTACAATTTCTTTATTTAGGCATCTTATTGTTTCCTCTTCTTTCTTTGTTTTGTAGTCCATTTTTTTGTTTTAGTTTTTATCCCATTCTCTTGTATGACTTTAATTTTTCTACTATTTTTCTTTCGCTAGTACCTCACGCATCTTTCAGTAACTTCCAACATTCCAATATTCTTTCTTCTATTAACTCAATTTCTAGTCCCACTATTTCTTGTATTAATTTAGTCTTTTTGCATCATTTTTGGTTTTTCCGGATATCTTCGAAACTGATCGGAATTTTAATCCTAGACGGCATCTCAATCAGCATGAAAAAATACCCATACAATACTACTCAGATTGGGACACACTGTATATGTCTCATTGAGAAATTAAATTTTTGTTACAAGATTTATATCTTAATTGTGCAAAGCTGACAGTGTATGTCTGACTCCCCCGTTAAGAAGGTTTAACACAACCCACTACGGGCTAATGTATAGCAATGCACACTGCTATAGAGGGTAGTGAAGTTCTTGCTGACCTCGGCCATTTTCATAATCACAGATGAGATTTGAACTGCTCAGGAAACCCATACTATCCCATTGATAACATTCATCTACAGAAACACTCATCCCATATAAACCGTATCATTGTTATTTGATTTATTGTAAACCTTGAAACTAGAGCCACGCTGCTTTCCTCTCAACAAGAAGTACAAAACCACAATCAAAACAAAACTGATTGAAATAGAACCGTACATCGCATCAGAATCAATAGCTTTCCTATCACAATTTAATTCATTATGAATTTAATTTTTCTCTTGGGTTTCTTGGGTCTTAGGAATCACGAAGAACGATTGCATAATATCAATGATTAGGACTTGAACCGGTATAATAAAAAGTAAGAAAAAGTTATCGAGGGTTTCAGCATCTGATTGAAGAATAAGAAGCCAAATAAGCAGATATGGAAAACAAAAAAAGAATAATGGAAAAACGAAAGGGGGGAAAACTTACTAGAATATGGGGTGAAACTATTAAGAAGATCTAAAAAAAAAATGGAATATACAAAAAAAAATTAGTGAAAAAGAGAAAAGTTCGTTTACAGAAGAATTAAGTTCTTCAAAATTTCTCATTTCATCATTCGGTGTGTTGTTTTTAGTCAAATATCTACTAGATACTCACAATTCAATTTTTTTGTGTCTTCAAAACCCCTGTACCCTATCTTAGATCACTTATGTTGAATCTTCAACTTTAAGTAAGTTTAAATAAATAAAAGCTCCAGCAATCTTTGGTCCTTACCACCAAGAAGAAATTATTATGGTTTTAGATTCCAAGTCTTTTACCAAGTTGTTAAATTTTTTAAACACAAATCTTAGATCGAAAATTTTTGATGCCTCCACACACTGCCAATAATATAATATGTATTTTGTAATCCGGTAATCTAACGTAATGGTAGCTTAAGAAAACATTGGTGTCTTTGAATCACACCTTGGGATGTCTCTTCTATCTCCTGAGGCAGGCAACACGTACTAGGACATTGTTGGGGTCTGAATCTTAACGCTACGTATAATTAATTATTTAAAAAATTCTTGATGGGACATCTTGCCCTATAAACCTTGTAACCATCAATCAACTTTAAATTAAAAATGTATACTCAGTTTCTTCAGCCTCAATTCTTCAATTTCACGACTTTTGCGGATTTTTTCAAAGAATGTTTTTACACTTAAAGCAACATTTTTCATTTAACTCTTTTATGCGTCACCATCAAGCACCATTTTTGTCTTATAATTTCTACTTGATCTAATTATGTTACCTATTACAATTTCTAGAAGAAAATTGATCTTGCTCTAAGTAGAGATTGTTGTCATTGAAATGATATTCTGGTGTTTTAGTTTACGTTGGTTTTATCAAGTTTATGAAAGGTCATAGAAAAGTGTAATTGATTAATGTTTTTTTTTAATGTGACGAGCTTAATTATAGACTGTATGAATAATAAAAGAAAATGTATTGGCGTTTTTCTTCACCTAGAAAAAGCTTTTGATACAGTTAACCATGACCGTTTGCTGGAGAAAATGAAAAAAAGTTGGGACAAGAGGAATCGCAAATAAGCTCTTCCAGTCAAACTTGATGAGAAGGATGCAAATAGTTAGGATTGTAGAAGCTAAATGTTGTGAAATTAGGGATGCTACAGGGCTCGATTTTGGGTTCAATATTATTTTTAATTGATATCAACATATTGCTAATACTATTAAATACTTAGACATTATGATGAACCGAAACCGACGATGGGACTGATATATATCATACTTGTGCTGCAGCATACAAATTTATACTGTGTTGTCTGCAGAGCTGGTGAGATTGGTGTTGGTCAAGTAAGTTGTTGAGTGCGGTATTGTGAGGTGAGGACACTGTGGACTGACATCATACATTTGCACCAGCACAATTTTCCTGTGACCACCGCACTCAATTACTTTACTCTTGTTGCCACTCTAGAATCCCTTGTATTTCTTTATTGCAAATTAAAGTGTCATATTGTTTTGCACTTTAGACCCGGAAATATCGTGTGATACAAAATCTTGGACTAGACCCAAAGGTATAAATTTGTAGGAATTCGTGTTCTCTGGTTAGGATGGAATCGGAATACAAGCAATATCGCTTTTTTTCGTAAATGAACAGAAATTTCTTCTTGATTTTCAGCTTATATTTTGTAGGGTTTGATGTGTACACGGTCTTGGCATTTTTTTCCCATCTATCTGATATTAACATATCTGGGTACGTCATTGTAACTAAACTTAAACAGTGAAAAGATTAGAGTTTTTGTATACGGCAAAAACATCATTGCTTGTGTTGTGACGCTTGCTTCCCGGGTTCTCGGGCGCCAGATTTTTATGGAATTTAAATAGCTTATTGCATGGTGTAGTCACGGTTCAAAAATGCGACCCTACGGTTTTGGAACGAACCGGTTAAGTGGACAGCACTTAACATGGACTGTTATCGAGGCGCGAAAATGCGTCACCTTTAGTAAGGCGCACGAATCGGAAGCGGAATTAAGTTACGTACAAATTAAATTTGTAAAATAATTCTTTTGCTCCTTTTAAAATATTTTAGGGCCCTCCTAAGTTTCTTCTTCAGATTCAGTATAAACATCATTAAATTTTCTTGACTTTGGTGATATACTATAATTTTCTTGCTAAATGAGTGAAAAATAGAAATTTGTTGTAAAAATCAAATACGTGATAAATTATCAATTGGGACGCTCGTTTCCATTAATAAAAACTAATCATTGAATTATGACCTTACGTAATGAGTTACACACCAAACACGTGCCTATACGCAAATAGCGCACAACTAAATAAAAAAATACTCTTGTGCCCAATAAATGCTTTATTAATACTGCGACGTGTCATACAAATAATGCATTTGCAAAATGACTACAAACCATTTATGACGGCCTAGAACACAGTTTCCTAATTTATTTTACATTAAAAGAAAAAGTTAAATATTTATTAAACTTGCTCCGATGCTGCATTGAGATTTTGCGCACAACCTTTGCTGCATCCAGGGTTTACGCCAACAGGGTTGAATGTCTGCTGCTGCTGCTGTCCGTAAGGTTGCCACTCACAGCATCCGGAAAATCCTTGACAATACGGGTTGCATAATACAGATTGGTAGTAAGGTTGCTGTTGTTGGAACGGTGGTCGGTAGATGGGTTGCATTAAAGGTGGTTGCATCACAGGGGGTTGCATTATGGGTGGTTGCTGCATGCCCGGTTGCATATAAGGATTGTATGGGTTAAACTGCACGTTATTCCAACAGGTATCCTGACATCCTTGTATTGGTTGGCCGCAACAAGATTGTTGTGCAAAAAGAGGTACACTTAAAACCTCCCCCAAAAACAATAAGCACAATACACTAACTCTCAACATCGTCGACTATGGTTCTATGAATAGTAAACGTGCAGTAGAAAATATTGGCAGTTACACTTCGTTATTTTATAAAAATTTGGGTTATATTTGGGTTATCAACATTGTCGACATTGAACTTTAACATCTACCATTGCACAAGAACTTTCAAGTATATTTGCAGTATTTAATTACTACACATTTGTGCGAGTATTATTGCAATAATGTGTCGTATATGGGTGTTAATATTTTTATCAGGGATCTGTGCATATCCCATGCAACCATGTATAAATTATTGTCCTCCAAGCACAAGATGTTGCTATCAACAAACAAATAGAGCATGTTGTAATAATTACTGTGTTCAATCGAATCCAAATTCTAATAATTGTGTACAAGAAACTCCTGTTAAACCTACGATTCATAATATCGAAACTGAACCTGTACAAGAATGTGTCGATTGTACGCCGGATCCTCTTCCAGAGAAAATGGTAACACCTTTAATTCAAAAACCCGAACGTACTCAATGCTGCAACCAAGGAAATCCAAGTAATATATGTCCTCCCTGTCCACAACAGCAACAACCCATGTATTACCAAGAACAACCCACAGTTTATCAACAACCTCCAGTATACCAACAGCAACCTCCGGTTTATCAACAACCTCTGCATTACCAACAACAACCACCGGTTTACCAACAACAACCACCGGTTTACCAACAACAACCACCGGTTTACCAACAACAACCACCGGTTTACCAACAACAACCTATCTACTATCAGCAACAACAAATGATTTCAAGGTATCAACCACGTCCTGTCGTTTCTCAAATAATCTGCCACCCGATATGTTTTGAAAACGTGCATTGCTGTAATTCTTGGGGATATAATAATGGGTATCCTGTTGGAAAATAGTTTGTACTGTTTAGTTAACCGTATAAATTAAAAATAAAAAAATTGTGATTGCAACATATTTTATTCATAATTTTTAAATTACTAAATTTAGTAAAATACTTTTTACCGAAAAACATAAGTAAAAGTTCAATGTTAAATGTACGTCACTTAACCGTTAACTGATATCGTAACGATTTCATTATTTTTTTCAATGTTTTTTATGTTCATCGATTCTAACATCAAAGAAGCGTAAACAATTAGAATTAATGATAAGAAATAGCAATTTCTAGCAAATGATGGCGCTATTTCGAAAAGTCTCACATGCTTCCGCAAAACGTTTTTTTTTAATCTAAGATTTTCAAAATGATTCACAACACTGGTTTTATCTGTCTTCAAAGAAAAAAAAGGAGAATCCGCCCACGTAGGGAAATCGACGATCCCAAACGCTTGTAATGCCAAAGGAAATGGGTCGAAGCTGCGTTTGGCTCATGATGTAACTCACTGAAAATTCGAAAAATTTCATACACTGTTTTTTTTTCATAAAATTATTTCGGCTCAACGAATAAAATGTTCATGACTGTACCAAATCTGAAGATTTTCATTTTTTGCAATTTGGGATAAATGTCAAAAAATCTTTCAAACGATTTTGTAGCTACTTACAAGTTAGACAACACACCATACTTTCACAAAATTACAAATACTTTAAAAAACGTCTATTTAGTGAATTTAGTCAAAATAATCAGAAAACTTGCAGGTAAGATAGAAGAAATACTTATTAAATTAATTTGTTTTCAACCTAGTACTAGTATTTTGATGCTGTAACAATTATTTGTCAGTGCAAATAATCCACCTTTCAAACAATTCTTCTTCTTCTTCTTTGGTGCCGATTCAACGTTGAATATTGGCGATCATCATTGTTATCTGAATTTTATTGACTTCCGCCCGGAAGAGACCCCTTGTGCTCTTGTTGAACCATTCCCTCAGGCGGGCCAGCCACAACGTCCGTCTTCTGCCAGGCGCCCGCTTTCCCTCTATGCGGCCTTGGATGATAAGGTGTAGGAGCTGGTACTTTTTATTGCGCATGACGTGTCTGAAATATTGTAGTTTTCTCTTTTTGATGCTGTACATGAGACTTCTTTCTGTATTCATTCTTGTGAGGACTTCTGTATTTGTAACGTGATCTCTCCAGGATTTCTTAAGAATACGGCGGTATATCCACATCTCAAAAGCGGTTATTCTTTCTTCAAGTCTCTTGGTAAGCGTCCACTCCTCCATCGCATATAACACAATAGGGAATATACAGGGTGTCCAGAATCTCTCCTGACAAATGAAGACCGGAGATTCCTCAGATAATTTTAAGACAATTTAACCCAATTCACCTAGTCCGAAAATGCTTCCTAAGGGAGCTACAGCTCTTTGAAGATGGCACCTTATAAATAGTTTTTTTAAATACCTCCAGAACGCTTTTTACTTAGAAAAGCAAAACTGGTATGCTTGTTTAACCTTCAGAGATGAATCGATTCCATCAATTGCTAATTTCTAGTACCGGTCATAGGCGTCCGTTTTGGGTAGGTCAACGGTTATTTAAACGCATAACTTTTTGTCTTTAACTTTTTAAGCATTTGTGACACTAGATTATTAAATTTTCAGGTATTCTAGTACTAAAAGGTACTCTTACTTTAATTCATTAGGATACACCGTTTTCTAGAAAAATGGATTTGAAAATTTTTGTTTTTTGTCATTAAAGTTAAATTTATATTTTGCACTAGTTGGCTCTGAACTGCCAACAAAAGTAAAACCTACGTTTTTCATTGTCAAATTGTTGTCAGTTCGCGAAGTTTATCTTTGAATTTTTTATTTTACCAGGTGCCATCTTTAAAGAGCTCTAGCTCCCTTAGGAAGCATTTTCGGACTAGGTGAATTGGGTTAAATTGTCTTAAAATTGTCTGAGGAATCTTCGGTCTTCGTTTGTCAGGAGAGTTTCTGGACACCCTGTATAGCATCTCACTATACGCAGTTTCAGTTCCAGTGGTAAAGTTCGGCTGACAAACACTTTCTTCAACTTTGCAAATACTCTACGGGCTTGCTCTATGTGGCTGCGTATCTCTTGCTCCATGGTCCACTGCTCAATAACTATGCATCCTAAATATTTGAAATTTTTTACTCGTTTGACGTCTTGTCCATTTAAATAGAGTCTGACTGGCACACGTTCTCTTTTAGAAATCACCATAAATGTTGTCTTTCTCGCATTGATTGTTATCCCGAATCTCATACTGGTTCGGTTCACTTTATTCAGAAGCCCTTGAAGTTCCTCTACAATTGAAGCAATGAGCACTGTGTCGTCTGCATATCTGATATTGTTTATCATTATCCCATTAATGGATATTCCTTCTTGAGCATTCTCTAGTGCTTCCGCCATTATTTTCTTAGAATATAAGTTGAAAATGGTTGGAGATAGACAACAACCCTGCCTCACGACGGGTTTAATTTGTATTTCCTTGGATAGGTCGTTGTTTACTATCACTGATGCCACCTGCTGCCAATATAGACTAGCTATCGCACGTACATTGCTGTCATCTATTCCGATGTTGCTGAGACACTGTAGCATTTTTGTATGTTACACTTTATCAAATGCTTTTTCAAAGTCTATAAAACATGTATATATATCTCTGTTCATATCAAAACATCGCTGACCAAGCACTTGAGGTCCAAATAAGGCATCTCTAGTACCGAAACCGTTTCGGGATCCAAATTGCTCTGCTGACATGCGATAGCATTGCAGGTAAATACGTTGTAAGATTATTTTAACGTATACCTTTAGGACATTACCCATTAGGCTTATTGTACGAAAATCGGCGCACCTTTTGGCATTACTTTTCTTTGGTATTATTATGAAGTACGACTTTAACCACTCAGCTGGCAGCTCTCCTCTTGCATAAACTTTATTAAATAGTTTCGTCAGCATCTTTATCCCATTATCTTCCAGCAGCTTTAGGACATCTCCATATACATTGTCCGGTCCAGCCAATTTTTAATTGTTCAGCTGTTTAATTGCGTGCCAGACTTCATCCGGGAGAGTTCAAAACCGTCCCGCCCCCGGAGATCCGAATGGGGGACTAGAGACTCCGGAAAATTTAGAATCCAACAACGTCATGATGATTATACGAGAGATGATTAATGCAGCGGTTTTCTGTTGCCCTCTGCATCCATATGCCGTTGACTTTTGCTGGTGAGTTCCTCCGCCTTCAGGGCCAATTTCTCAACTCCAGGACAAATGAGTGCTTTTCCCAGAGACCTCACCGTAGGTAGGCCTCTGGGTCAAGAGCCTATCCCGGCTTTTCCTCGGCTTGACTGACTGCGATACTCTAAACAAAAAGCTTAAGAGGTATCGGGCGATGGGGTCCTCACATCCCTACGCATTTACCTTGGTTTAGTTTTCTAAAATAAATGGTGGTTCACCAAGATTTAAATAGATTAAACGACTAGAAACTAAGGAACTCTCAGACATCCAAAACATTCAAATTTTGAATATTACCACTCTTTAGTACTGTCAGAATGACAAAACTGATAAAAACATTTGCACAACCATGATGAATGCTGATAGTACTGAGAATTGAGAAATACATCACATCAGAATTGAAACAAGGAAGTTTATATTTGCGCTAATAGGTGTTACAGATGGTGTTTTGAAATAATGTAAAAAGCAGCGAAAACAAAGAAAGCCAGCGGAAGATGCCTATAAAGTTATATCACAACAATATTTTAATTTACCAGAATATTGCTGTGATTCTACGTTTCTATTAATTAAAGATTATAACTTGATGGAAGATTAATAAATCAATTAAAAATAGTGGTAAAGGAATCAATTGAAGTAGCTTCCTGATTTTTTTGAGAAAAAATTTCTAATAGTACTGACCACTTTATGCAATTTTTTTCCCTCGGCTTTTTTTTCCAAAGATTTTTTTTGCCGCTGGCTTTCTTTCCGCGGCATTTCTTTCGTCTACTTTTTCGCGGCTTTTTCTTCCCCGGCATTTTTTCACAGCATTGTAGATACAGAATGTTAATTCGATACGTGACTCCACTTTAAGAGGTTATTCGTTACTAAATTTTAAGGCAAAAAGCTTATATAAATACCTATATGTCTTAAACGACTGTGTTTTTATTATACGAACTAATAAATATTAATAAATAAACTCTCGTACAGATGAGCTCGCGTTAAGATGACTTCACGTCAAGATAAGTTTACGTTGAGATAATTTCGCGTCGAGATAATGGCATCGAAGTGGCTACGTTGAAATAA
The DNA here is from genome assembly GCA_030710515.1 of Abscondita cerata. Taxonomy (NCBI): domain Eukaryota; kingdom Metazoa; phylum Arthropoda; class Insecta; order Coleoptera; family Lampyridae; genus Abscondita; species Abscondita cerata. The sequence goes on from JALBCR010000735.1 coordinate 110,712, forward strand.
GCTGCTTCGAAAAAACATACACTAGCAATTGTTAATAAGCTGCAAAAATTACCCAAAAAGAACGAAAGAATGAAAAAACAATATTTGTTTCCACTACCCAAAAAGATGTCATTGTTAAGTGAAAATCCACCATTATCGGAGAACAATCCAGTTCGTATAGGAAAAAATTTAGTGGAAAATCATTGATGATAGTGGTAATCAAATCCAAACATGAAAATGTAGTAAATCGGGAAGGAATTTTTAAATAAAGTTCTTTTTGGCGACAAAACAAGTTCTGACAAAAGTCAAACTGATAAAAAAATCTGGCTAACTATGGTAAATACTGACAGTTCTGAGGAAGACATCACATCTGGATTGAAACAAACAGACTCCTACAAACAACGAGGTCGAGTTGAAGAATTGCGGCCATCAATACATTGACAAAATTATTGGTCGACCTGATCTATAGTATCAGCTTTACATTTGGCTTGTTCTTGAACTACTAATCGAAAAATGCAACAATCAAGGAAAATATATTTTGAAGCATACTGTAGGTATAAGTTAAAGCTCATTTTGTTACATTGGATAACTCCACACTAGAAGAAGTAAACCAAGAAATTCGAGGTCAAGGAAAATATATTTTGAAGCATACTGTACGTATAAGTTAAAGCTCATTTTGTTACATTGGATAACTCCACACTAGAAGAAGTAAACCAAGAAATTCGAGGTGTATAGAAAAGAAGCGATCATGCAAAGGTGTCATCAGAAAAGAGAAATCTTTTAATTTGAAGGAAACTATAAAGAAAGAAATCAGAATGAAGAATACAACAAAAGTAGTGCGAAGTGGTATCGTCAACCCTTCGAACAGCTACTGATTAATTTTTGTCTAGATCATCGAATCTTCTTTTGTGATGGAAAAGGCACATCATGTTTCAAAGTTTAAGAAAAATGAAGAAATAAGGTTAAAAACAAGAATATTTGTTTTCATTGCTTAATACTGAATCATTCCAATAAAAACAGGTTTATGTTAAGTTTCCTTCTATCATTATGGGATTTTCTGAAGTAACGCCACCTTATGGACAGTTTCCATGTAATCAGATTAATCAAATTGAAATAATTTGTAGAAATCTGTAATATGTAAGATGTCGATTGTGAACTCTTCAACATTGAGAGAAAAGCTAAGCCCATTTTTAACGCAACATATCTAATTCCTGTCTGCATCTTACATACTACAGATTTCTACTAATTATTTACTGTCTCTTGAGACAACTGGTCGCCGCCGATTGGTTGCTGAAACAAACTGGTCGCAAGGACAACTTTCCGCCGGCACAACTCAAAATTAGTGTAAGTAGAACCACAGAAAGCTTGAAGGACGTGATAAGTCCACTAGTCGAATGTTGCTCAACTTAAACGTAGAAAGAGTTCTTTTTATTTCGTAAAAAAATCATTTTAAAGATTTTAAAAAATCGCAACCTTAGACTTTTAAAAGCAGCCCTTGTTAAATTTATTGCAGTATCAACGGTCAGTCGGTGACTACCAGTTCTATCGTAGTCAATTGGCAGCGGTCATGTATCTTAGCGGTCAGTTGTCTCTGACCAGTCGCCAACGGCTAGTTGTTCTAGATCGCTCTACAATTATTCATTAAAGCTAAAAAGACTATTAAACAAAAACCTATATAGAAAATAAGAGCGAAAGTGCAATCTCAACTAGAAATTAAAGTTCAAAAATCAGCCTGTATTAATAAAACTTCAAAGGCTCATGTGCTCGTCAAATTAAATCCCAACATCAGACCATCCTCAACAGAACAGAAATTGAACAACACACTTTAAGAAAACCAACACGACCGGCAACCAGAGTCTCAATAAATCCCACGAGTTCTAGTTTGTGAGAAGATATTTGGGAACTTGAGACCAGTTTTTCCTTGGAATAATTTCTGCATCCTGCTTTTTTAGTTTCTTAATTAGACGTACAAAAATCATTTATTATATCATGTAAGATTAAAAGTGTCGAGTTCGATACAGCCGAACTGTTTAATTTTGTCCAGGGCACACATTTTATGACCGTCCTCAACATTGCTGATGTCATTGATGCAGATCGTATTTCCATAAAAATTAAACAACAAATTAATTGATTATTTTTGGATGCAAAAGTTCGAGTTTGTTTGGTTAATCGCTAGTAGACACGTGTAGACTAGACCGAATTTTTCGTAATTATATAAATTTAATGTTTTTTTTTGTTTCTTTCACAACGGTGTGCATTGATCCGATGATGTCAAGAACAAAAATCAAAAATAAAACTGTATAATAGGAAACACTACGTAATCGTTTATTTGAATAAAAATACGTCTGCGATCTTTGAACATCAATAAACGTGCAGTATGAGAGCTCGTCTGAGCGTTGCCAAATATTAGATCAGTCTGATAATCACAAATCATAAAGTTTTTAGCAAACATAGAGATGTAATCGTTTAGCAAACGTGCACATTCCTTTTAAATAATTGCAGTATATTATTCTAAAATTAAGATGCCATTAATTGAATTTTTCGGTTTAATTGTCAATACATTAGGGTCTTACCCATTAGTCGTCAAACCAATAATGATGTAAATAGAAAGTTGCACTTTGCAGAGTCGTCTTTATCTTGGTGAATCATTTGCTTGTTCTGCGTCATCTTATCATTCGTAATTAAAACTAAACGCTAAACTTCCCGTGCAGTCAGTCGATGACCACAACTTGAAGATGGACTGCTTAAAATATTTAGCAATAATTTTCTTAGCTTTTAATTTTGCCAATGCCGGCTGGTACAATGGAGGAAAAAAATGTCGTACTAAGTGTGCAAAGCGTGGTCCTCCGTACTGTAATCATTGGTGCGTTTACACCGTTTTTATTGGATGTTGTCTACAAAGAAAATATTTTTGCTGTTCGTACAAAGGTAAGCATCAACATCATTTTTTGTTTTGGGTTTTGAGATACATTTGATTGTAGAGAAACTTGGGTTTTGTCCGGAATCAAAATCGTTCTGCGTGAGACCGTACTCGTACTATTTTTCACAACCTTACAAATGCATTCACGATTTTAATTGTCCTTGGGGTACAAATGTTGCGCCGATAATTGTTTTCGACATAAGATTTGTAAGCCAATATGGAACGGAATCAATACAGAAACATCAACCATTGTTCCAACAACTAAGGTGTTTCGACCATCTCCAACAACTACGCCTGAACCAAAGACAACAACAACAGCAACAACAAGCACTACGATTGAATTGATAACAACGGTTGAACTAACAACTACGCCTCTACCAACTACAACAAATACACCAACAATAACAACGACGAATGCATCAATAACAACAACGACGAATGTACCAACAACGACGAATGTGCCAACAACAACAACGAGTATGCCGACAACAACAGCAACAAATCTACCAACTACAACCCAGTCCACAACACTGAACCTCAATGAAAACACCATTGGTCCGGTAATAGAAGAATTTGAAGGTAGTGGAATACCAGGTATAATCGAACCAAATGCTGAATTAGTGAATGGATTTATCGACGATGAAGATTTTAATCAGTGAACAAAAATGTGTGGTTAATCAAGTATTATTTATTTTTGATATTGTTTTTAAAAACACTCGGAGGATGCAGATAACATGTTTAGGTTTTTTAAAAATGCAATTCGCGCTTTCATTTATTAGTTCAGTACCACTAATTGATAGCAAAAAAGTTATTATTGTTATTCGCAAACAAATTTAAATATGTTGAATAAACACACTTATCAGCAAAATTCAGATTAACTGACTTTAAAGTCTTCATATCTTATCAGTATTTTGGGTTTTCTAATACTGTCTAGGTGTCATTTATGTAGAATATAAAATTGTTGTACACTGTATCACGTTTATAATGGCGCGGTTAAAATTCTGTAGTATTTAATAAAGTACCATAAAATGAGATGGATGTTGATTGTTATAATTATGATATTAGCGAACACTATAAAAATCAGACAATTAAACAATTTAGTAATTACATAATTTACCAGTTTTCTTTATTCAAAAACAATCAAAAACGTGACGAAAAATTTTCATTTGTGCACCTGTGGTGCGCGTCCCTTAGGTTGATGTCATTTGAATAAATTAGCTTGGTCGCTTTAATAATAAAAATCAAACTACACACTTACAACGAGACAGGTAAGAACTTAAGGATAGCAGCAATAAAAAAATCAATTTCGGACAAAAAAATTACGGAAATTCGAAATTGTTTAGACATCAACCATCTATCGTTATCTTAATTTAAACAGGTTCAATCTAAAATCATAATTTTGGATTCTGAAGATGAAAACAAATGCCACATAAAACTTGAAATTTTACTTAACAAATTACACAACAAAGTCAAATTCCACCGATCTCATTTTTTGTTGTACCGCACAATTACAAAAATTTGATAGAAATTTTGATTTATCTTAAAATTTTTCGAAAAATAAGTAACCTTATCAGTTTCGAGAAATTAGTTTGGTATCAGACCGGATAAAATAGTCAAGATTTTCTTCAAATAATTACAAAATGGATTGGAAATCAATTTCTTATAGATACCATCAACCGTGTATGTTGACCAGAAATAAAGATTCTTTTATCATAGAGTCCGCTACCAAATTATGCAATTTTTCTAATGCATTATTCATGCAACTGAAGAGCGTTTGTTTGAAACTGCGGTTATCCATATCGTTTGGTAAACTCTACTTTATCTAAAGGAGGGAAACCCCAAAGACAGCCCATTTCTTCCATAGTCTGCTTTTCAAACTTCAAACTAAAATTTTTTAACAAAATCAAAGCAAAAATCATTTGTAGTGAAGGTATCACCATGAACGCTTTGTAAATATTCATACCCTTTGAGCCAAAACTATGCATCAATTATCTTGATACATGTCATCTTTTGTCATTGCAAAAAAGGCATCGGTCTCATGATGCAATTTTTCTTTGTTGTCGATTCTCAAATGTATGATTCTTCACCCGCACTCTATTCAAATCTTTCTAAATTCTATTGTATCCACTGGAACTCAAAGCTACCTTAACATCAAAGATGATCTTCCTGTTTGTGTTTCGCAAATGTTGGGTCTTGTAACTATCAAGTGGACAAAGGGCTATGAAAGTGCGCGAAGCTCTTGGTAGAAATATTGACAGTAACTACATGTTCCCCTGGCGATCGCTGATTTCCCAATAATCCAGAGCTTTTAAACTACTATACTCTATTAATCGTACAATACCAAAACTTGACTATCTCCAATTCCAAATTTTTAAAGCGATCATTATTCACTAAATTATATTTGTTGACCCAGAATATCTACGACCCAGAAATCTCGCTTCGAGATAAATGCTGTCACCTACGGAACTGTCTTTGCCTCTTTCCTGGCAATTCCTTGCCTGCATCAGCCCTTCGTCGTGTGAGATCACTAAATCATTAACTTTTTCAATAATAAAATTAAGTTTTTATGTGGATGGCTTCTGTACGCAAAATCGAAGGATATGCCTTTGAAACCTGCCAGCATTCCAATGTTGGTCGACTTAAAACTAAACTTGATATGTTACTGTGGTAACCAGAAATTGATTGTGGTAAACAAAACTTGTCCATATTGTTGAATCAATCAGAACTCATAAACGAACTAAAAAATCTACAAACCCAAAATATTTTAGCACGATTTGTATCGTGAATTACCATTTATTTATTAGTAGTATTAACGAATACACCTTCATTTAAGCACCCATACATTTATTTATTTATTTTATTTCAAAGTGAATACAATATATGTATATGAAGATTACTATTAAATTACATAAAAGATCAGATAATTGCTGGATTTGATTCAATTAGAACATCAGTGTTTTTAAAAAGTTGGCAGCCAATGGGGATAATATTGTATTCTTGCTTACTTACTTCCGTTCATTTATATGAAGAAGTTCTAAATGTATCATAGAGATCATCAAATATTTTTATAGATGATCAAATTCATCAAAATATTGAATAACTAGTGATCTGATTTTGGTAACAGTTAGTGTTTATTACTATTATGACGCATTCTTGATAAACTAAAATGGTTATATTTTGTTCTACAAATTACGCTAGCGACTAGTAAAAAAAGAATTATTTTTTGGAACGCGTCAGAATGTGCATGACTTACCTATTTCTTCCAGTGGCGTAACGAAGCGAAGGGATTTATAGAATAAAAATATAAAGAGATCATAAATAGAAATTTTACTAAGTAAAATGTACATTGAGCGCAACTTTTGTAACAAAAATGTTTTTTGATAGCAGATAGTTTTGTCATTACTGAAACTTACACACTATCTAAATTAATAGGTAGAGATTAATTCAAACAATGAAACATTTTTATCGCGACACAAAAATTATCTGTTATCGTTTTTATCAGTTATAAAACATGGCTTTGTAAACGGAAGGTTTGTAAATAATCATTCACGTCTAACACAGGTATAATCTGTTCACTCAACAGAAATAGTTAAGCATACAAATGCGCGCTCAATTTGAATAGAATTATTTAAACTGACTTGATGTTTTAGTCAACTACTTATATACTAATCACATTTTTTCTATTGTTATGAATGCCCAAGAGACTCCAAAAACTGCACAAAAAACACTATCATTTCATGTTTCAATATCTAAAGGAACTGATTCTAACGGGCATCGTTACATTTTAATTCTCCGATGAGCTATTTTTGGAATCAGAAAAAACTAATGGTTACAGTTTTTTGGTTAATGTTTTCTTCTTCCTCTTTCATCGTCTGAACCGCCTTCTTTACAAATTAATAAAAAATCTGCAATTGGATAAGACAACGTTAGATTTAGACCAGAAACTCAGAAACTCTGCAGCTACGTACGCCTTGGTAATTGCATTTGTCAAAGAGTGTACCTGCACCTTCAAGATGTTTTTACTTTTTGAACTACGATTTTCGTTGCAGTGTTATCACAATAAAGTTTCTCTATTGTCTGCTACTTCCGCAAGTCTGAATTCTGAAAATGGCAGAAATCAATTTAATCAAGTCTAGTTCTTTCGCCCTTTCCTAAGGCAGTCGTTTAGCGGAGGAAAATGACTGAAACCATAAAAACAACTGGTATTGATAATTCTTCTTTGGATGAATGTTGTCTCGGATTATCAACATGTAAGAGATCGAGGTCCTTTAATGTGTTTTGGTTAGAAGATCAAACTTCTTCTGACCAATAGTATATCATTCAGCAAATCAGTCAAAACTACACGATTTTGTCGCATTGCCAGTGGAATGCTGATAGAATTTTTTTTTTCTTTCTCAAATCTTTCTCCAGACTAAGAACATCCACCTCTAAATCTTTTCCTAATGGGTAAGCACTACCATCGCGTATACGCTTTTACACTGCTCCGAGAGGAGACACTTGCTAAGACTGATTTGTTGATGGTTTGTTTTATGATACGTTTGTAACCAACGGTGTTCAATTCATTGTCACAAAGACATTTGTTACAATACTTTCTTTTAGTCGGGTTCAGATTATGGGAAGGATTACTAGAACCAGGATTTGAAGAAAATGCAAGTTCGTCAGGACAAGACTAGAATTTTTTATTTTAATTTTTTTTTTTTTTTTGAGTGGTAATTCTCTATGAGACAATAGAAGAACTTAGACTTGGTCTTATTCCCAATTTCAAATCAAAATCTATTTTTCCGTGATTAGTTCGATTACAAAAAAAAATCTGGTTAAGATGAACCAATCCGTTTGTCTTGGACTGGTTTCCCGTAACGATAACTCTGCTTTCTTGTCTAATATTATCCCAACCAGCTTACTGCTGACGTATCCAGATCGGGAGATTAACTAACAGTTATTGTACATAGTTCACTTGACTTGCTCCAACTATTAATGGTTCTGGAGATGACGACCGTTTCTCTTTTTTGATGACCGGAAGATTCTAATTTTTATCATCATTTATTTGATCATCTTTATGGTCTTTTGGTATGGGTTGGACAAATCAAATATAAGTTGCAGTGCCTCTCTTGCTTTCCTTTCTTTAGTCCCCAGATATTATCTTCCTTGAGGAGTGATTGCTTGGATCTATGAACTAATTATTCCTGAATCATTTTCTTGGCGAATTATGTTTTGTGGGTTCTGCTTTTTTTGGTTTGGTACTCTTATCTACTTATTGTTTCACCACCGTCTTAATCTTCTAGATCAATTCTTCACCAAGTCTAACAACGATCTTCCATTTCATCCAAGAACAATCTGAAGGTTGAATTCCGTTGACTAACCGATTACGATTGAAATGTTTTCATCTCGTTCTTGGTGTACTTAGATGCGCTTATTTCTGGTTGTCTTTTTGACTTGATCATCTTCAGTTTGAGTTTCATTACTTTACCTTTTAATAAGTCATCATCTTTATCAATATTAGTCGTCTGTTTGATATGATTTGATTCCTCAATACCGCTTTCACTTCAAAGGTGATGAAGGCTTTTAGTCTCTTCATCTTAATCCTAAGTTTGTACGGACTTTACCTTCCTAGTCTCGAAGGAATTCTGAGGTTTTTCGAAAAGGAAAATTACACCTTTATGACGATCTTGGTTCTCCAGTGCTAATGAGATCGTCCGATTATTGATATTCATCTCATTAACACTTGATGTCAAAGTTTCCTATTTGATGAACTTTGTTCTTAATTTAAAATTATTTATCGCTTAGATGTTCTTGTATTTCTGCTTCTAACCCTTACATGTTTTTTTAATTTGTCAGTGACACTTTAGGGTGAATACTGTTATTTCTACGATATGTAATGAAAATAATTAATAAGTAATAACAATAATGGATCTCTTCGTTGCGGCGGAGATCTTCAGAAGTCTCAACCATCAATAATAATTTTATGAGAAATGGGCGCTTTTCACACTCACAAAATTTTCATGAAAAACAACAATTTTACAAAGTTTTAAGTGTTCTCTGGGGACGACTAATAGTTAGAAATTTAAAACAATATTTTCAACAATTTGTCTTGGTCGTTCAATCGTATTTGGACAAAAATTTTTTTTTCTGTAAACTCTGTATTGTGTGGAAACTATGAAAGAAAAAAACTTCTCGGGCCAATCTGAAATAAAATTCGTAAAAAAACTAATTTTCAAACTGTCGCTTTTTTTTCCTGGTAATTTTGATAATCTTTCGCCAAAAAATTTCAGTTAAACAAATTTCTTTGTGTTTTAGATTTTTGGAATTTAATTTATCAGTCTGAACATGTATGTTTGTTTTTTCTATAAAATATGATATTTTTGGAAACTCGTGTGTACATACCGGCGCCTTTAGATCACTATAATTCCTGAATAAATAGAAAACTCGACAATTTTCGCTAAGCGTAAAAAAGATAATTTTAATTGACGACACAGAATTCCTTCACAATGCAACTGTATAGAATTACGTTCTACAAGAATGTGTTTATACAGCTTGTCAGCAACTCATTTCTTTTCAAAGGTGTTGTCGCCAAACTAAAGTACACAAGATAACAAAATGGTTAATAAAACTTTTATCTAACTGGGTCTAGGTTTGTTACTTAACATAAATTCCAACGCAAAAAACAGTAAGGTAGGTACCCTTCTTGATAAAGTATCACCTGAATCGCCAACACAATAATGTTATTGTCGTTCATCATGAATTCGCGATAACTTTGAAACTGCTTATCTCACATTTCCTGTGCAGTTAGAATCTTAGTATCTGAATCACATCATCAGAATGTTATCAATACGTAAATAAAGGGAAATTTAAATTGTTCACTTTTTAACTCGCATTCGTCTGACGAAAAATGCTGAAAATGCTTGTTCATAGTGCAGTGTTTCTTCTTATTTTCATTGAGTAAACACTGAAATTGGTAAGTGTTTGTTTTACGAAATTCTGCGTTTGTATTGTTAGATTTTTAGAATACCCGGAAGAAGAATATTGTCCTGCTGTAAAAATGTGTCGCACGCCTTTGCTTTATGATGTTAAGTATCGATGCGCTTCAGACAAGAGTTGTCGACCCCAAAGGTACAAGTGCTGCAGAAGCGATTGTTACATTCATAAGGTGTGCGTGGTGCCTGTCAATAAAAAACGGGGAAAAAATACAGCTACCCGATGACATCTTGGAAGCAAGCACGTATGTGATCACTGACCCAACAGAAGAATTCACTACAGCCCAACATAATATTACAGAAAACTTTTTTTCTACAATTAACACAGATGAGGGAGGCACAGGAGATCTTACAGATCCAACTGATACTACCGAACCGAATAGTATATTGTTGCGTACAAATTAAACTTATTAATAAAAAAAAACAGTTACAGGTACCGAGTTCACTAGTGAAGTTCAACCAAGAGAATCTTCAACCGAAATGTTAATACCAACAGGAAAAGAATGGCCGTTTGAAGGATCGGGAGAATTTGGTGATGAAAAAGATAAAGTTTCTAGTACCACAACGTTTTTGACAACTGACGACATAGATGGGAGTGGAAACGATGAAGATTATTTTGTTTTTCCTGATGATGATCGTATAAAGAATTTGACCAGTGCCACTAACAACGATTTTAGTTTTGATAATTCGGGAACGGTCAGAGATGTGGATGTAGTTGAAGGTTCCGGTAGTGGATTTGGTGATAGTGACGACCATGACGTTGACGAAGGTGTTAAAATTGAAAAGATGTGGGAAGGTTCTGGTCTTGACCCCAGTATAGATAACGAACCAGATGATGTTGATGAAATGCTAACAACTTATATTCCGCAGATAAACGACCTCAACTATAATACTACAAGTACGACTATTAATGACTTAGATTATAGTAACGGAAGTACTTCGGAAGTATTAAATTTAACTTTAACTTCTAAAGTTTACGAAAATTCTACTTCCATTACGGTTATCGAAACTCATCAAAACACGACTGTTACTGAGTTTATTGACATAGATAATAGTGGCGGTAGTACCTTAGAAGAATTAAATTTAAAAAATGCTACGTTTATTTCAGAAGAGAATACTACTCTACAAGGTTTATTAAATGTATCGACTTCAAATGCTCCAACGGAAGAACATCAGACTGAAACCGTTGCAGTCGAAGTAATTAATCCGACGACCACAACATATCTTACTGAAAAAGATGTACTTGAAACCACAAACGCCACAGAAACTGTTCTAATTTATAGCACCGAAAAAACTACTGAAATACCCTTAAGTACTTCTCTTTCTAATGCTATAGTATCTACATCCCGTAACGAAACTAACGTAGAACATCGAAATTATTCCACGAATGAAATAGAATCGGAAAATTTAGGTACTACGATTAGTGTGAGTGCAGAAAATTCAAATTCCTCTACAATTGGCGCGGAAGTAATTACCACCACGAAACCGCGCACAACTGAAATTGTTGAAGAAGGTTCTGGAAATGAATTTCCAGATTCTGAACCGGATGATGTTGACGAAGAAATTACAACCTACGTTCCAATTTTGCTTAATAGACATGATATTAGGATAAAACCTAACTTAACTTTTACGTTAGCGCCTGATGATGGTTCAGGAGTTACTCTTGCAGAAGACGACGATGGTGATTACGATGATAACGAAGTTGACGAAGACATAAGAAATAATTTTCAGACAAGAATTACTTCGGGTTAATTTATTTTTTTAAAAATCATTACAAAAAATTCATTCTTCGGTTTTCTTCTGTTTTTCAGACACCTGAAAAATAATATACTGTGAGTACTTTATATTGTTAATGACTACATGGTTAAATACTGGCGAATACTTGAATACAATACATTTTTTTGCAAAAAATATTTTTTTATATTTGCGAAGCTGTTTCAGTAGTTGAAGTGACTGTTGTGCTTGTAGTACTTGTTGTTGAGTTTGATTCGACTGGTGCACATACATTTTCAGTGCACAAATAACCGGTCTTGTCATTTTTGCAGTAGCAAGTGTTGCAATCGATTTTAAAAGAGTCGTTTGGCGCACAAGGCGTATTCTTAAGATCGGGGGCGACTGCGGTATCTGAAATCAAAAACACTTGTAAGAATAACTGAATTTTGTTTTGTTGATAGTATTTGTAAAATATTCTTTCAAGTGTTTTTGCTTTCATTTTGGCGCGAGGATAATCAAATAATGAGCACCGCGACTTATTTTACAAATAACTACTTATTATTTTAAATAATATGGTTTAAGTACCTCTTCTGGTTTTAGGTACAGGTCCGACGCAAGTCATTTTAGTACAGGCCCAGTCCGATTTTCCGTTATCTAATTTCAGGCAGTGACAGGTATTACAGTCTTCCGTTTTTGTATCTCCCGGTTTGCAATCATTGGAGTCTAAAATTTGAGAATTTTGTAACATTTTTTTTAGAATGTTTTAAGATTAATTTACCTTTGAATAAAGGGATAATAACTGGACACATTAGTTTTGTGCACATGAATGCAGTTGAACCGTCACCAAGTCTATGGCAGAGGCAATTGTTGCATTCTATTACTTTAGTTTCTCCTTCTTTGCATTCGTCAGTATCTAAAACCAAAGACAGTGTTTTGAAATGATGAAGTTATCGTTATAAAAGATGGTCGTCATTTGGAGGAACTTTTTTTAAAATACAAGTGTTTTTGCTTTCATTTTGGCGCGAGGATAATCAAATAATGAGCACCGCGACTTATTTTACAAATAACTACTTATTATTTTAAATAATATGGTTTAAGTACCTCTTCTGGTTTTATGTACAGGTCCGACGCAAGTCATTTTAGTACAGGCCCAGTCCGATTTTCCGTTATCTAATTTCAGGCAGTGACAGGTATTACAGTCTTCCGTTTTTGTATCTCCCGGTTTGCAATCATTGGAGTCTAAAAATTGAGAATTTTAACATTTTTTTTAGAATGTTTTAAGATTAATTTACCTTCGGGTAAAGGAATAGGAAATGGACACATTCGTTTTGTGCACATGAATCCAGTTGAACCGTCACCAAGTCTTTGGCAGAGGCAATTGTTGCATTCTATTACTTTAGTTTCTCCTTCTTTGCATTCGTCAGTATCTAAAACCAAAGACAGTGTTTTGAAATGATGAAGTTATCCTTATAAAAGATGGTCGTCATTTGGAGGAACTTTTTTTAAAATACAAGATTTTGTAGTTTTCAACAGACCAAACATTTCCAACACTCGTTCGCAAACTTTATTGTTAATTATTTATTATTTAAATGCTAGCTGCGAATTTTACACACCAAAAGAAGAGAACTTAAAAATTAAAGGACGATATGATTAAAGCACTATCAACATACTTATTATCACTTTCGAGCAAAGAATTTTTGTGCACGCCCATAAAGCTTCACCATCTGTTCCTTTAACGCAGTTACAAGAATTACAGTCTTCCATTTTAGTATCTCCTACTGTGCATGGATCGGTACCTAACGCAAAAAATATTCAGTGCAATGGACGTTTCTGATTTAATAACGTACTTCTCTTGACTCTTGGGAATTTTGGGGCGCAAAGTGCTCTTGTACATGCCCAAAGCATGCCGTCTTTAGTTGCCGTGCAAGTACAAGTGTTACAGTCTTCGGTTTTTTGATCTCCTTCATTGCAAGTTTCAGCAGCTGTAAATATTAACAGTTTAATTTACGTACTGTTTAAGAACATTTTGAACATTAATACCATCAGGTAAAGTGAGGGCATGTCCTTTACACGTTAGTTTTGTGTTTTGCACAACGAAAGTTTTGATTACCAAACGACAAAAGTGTCTAAGAGTTATAGATGAATATCCACGAAAGGATTCCTTGAGGTTGAGGGATAAAATTAAAATCCATTACCGTGGTTTTAATTATCGGACGTTTCCTTTTGATTAAGCTTGCATAAGACTGGGAAAAACGTCGGCTAATAAAAACCACGGTAGTGGTTTTTAAGTTCATTCTTCGCCTCAACGAATCTCTACGAAGATATTCCAATATCATTCGCCTCATTATACGAAGAAATAAAAAAACTTAAACCAAAAACCAAACCGGACAATGACGTACTATTGAAAAAATTCTGAAACATAAGTATTTTCACTTTCGGACAAATTGATAGTGGACACGCCTAATCCGTTCCAATTTTGGTTTGGATACATGCGTTTTAGAAATATTTTCAAAATTTTGATATTTCGATTTTACATTTTATTTTTTCTGGCCTTAATAGTGGAGTTACATCAATTCCTATAACACTTTTTCCCCAGGAACTTTTTATTTTGTTTGACACATTGTTACTAATTTTTGAATCCGAGTTTTGTTTTTGTGGAACCATCATCAAGTTTTTTTTTAAATACGGCCCTTATTTTTGACAACATATTCTGAAAGCTTGTTTTATTTCAAATTCATCGGTGTATCACACTTTGCTGGTCATTACCATTTAACTATTTTTTCCGAGTTTAATTTAGAATTTGCCTATTACGGACCTGTACATAGCATTTTAAGTAAAGTACAAAACAACTAGCTATATCATTTAACACTTTAAGTTCAATAATATTCCAATAGATAAATTTAAGTAATAATTTGACGAAATAAGCACAGAACAAACTACCTTACATTAAAAAGACCAAAACAGACTTTGGAAAACAAATGTATGTTTATTGAACGATTAAATTCCTTACTAAACTGGAAAAAAATATTTAAATAGTAGTAACCCGCAAAGTGTGATACACAGATGAATTTGGAATGAAAAACGCTTTCAGAATATAATGTCAAAAAATAAGGATCGTATTTAAGAAAAAAAAGTTGATGATGGTTTCACAAAAACGAAACATTGGATTCAAAAATTAGGAACAATTCGTTAAACAAAATAAGAAGTTTCTGTGAAGAAGTGTCATCGGAATTGATGTAGAAAAATGTAAAATAAGATGTCTGACCGCAATTTTTTTGGGTCTTTGAGGGCGCAACGTTTGTCCCATTTAACCAAGTCTGTATCTGGTACTATTTCGGAGATACCCATAGTGGCCCTCCTTATCTTGGACACACTGTATATTTTTTGTGAAATACGTTATTTCTTTATGAAGCTGGTTATTTACTTACATTTAGTATCCTACTTTGACTAACTAAAAATTTTCATAATGCAAAAATATTGACGGTTAGTTCAAAAAAACGAATCTTCCGAAACAATTTATTCTGCAGGTTGATCTTAGACACTTACCTCTTTTAACTTTAGGACATTTAATTTTGGTACAAGCCCAGCCAGCTGGTCCTTCTGGTCCTTTGACGCATCTACATGTGTTGCAGTCGTCTTTTTTTGTTTCGCCTACAGAGCATTCGTCGACTTCTGCAAAAATATTGACAGATTAGGTTTAAGAAATAGAACGAACCGAACTTCAGTTCGAAAAAATGACTGAATGTTTTTCTTTGCACAAGATATATATTTTTTGTGAAATACGTTGTTTTTTTATGATGCTGGTCATTTACTTGCATTCATTATCTTACTTGGAATAACTGAAGATTTTCATAATGCAAAAATATTGACGGTTAGTTCAAAAAAACGAATCTTCCGAAACAATTTATTGTGCAGGTTGATCTTAGACACTTACCTCTTTTAACTTTAGGACATTTAATTTTGGTACAAGCCCAACCAGCTGGTCCTTCTGGTCCTTTGACGCATCTACATGTGTTGCAGTCATCTTTTTTTGTTTCGCCTACAGAGCATTCGTCGACTTCTGCAAAAATATTGACAGATTAGGTTTAAGAAATAGAACGAACCGAACTTCAGTTCGAAAAAATGACAGAATGTTTTTTTTACATAAGAAATATATTTTTGTGAAATACGTTGTTTTTTATGATGCTGGAGATTTTCATAATGCAAAAATATTGACGGTTAGTTCAAAAAAAACGAATCTTCCGAAACGATTTATTCTGCAGGTTGATCGTAGTAACATTCCTCTTGTATCTTTAGGACATTTAATTTTCCCCAACATTTTCGGTTAATGTACGTTAATTATCAATTAATAGGTTTATTATCCCCTCAAAAATTCTAAAAAGTTTTCCCCGATTTCGTCGATAAATGATATTAGTGGCGTATATCTCTGGTTATATGACTCACATTAGATTTTAAATCTGTCATTTTGAACAAAAAATGTTTCAAATTTGATCGTCCAGTCAAAAGTTATTGAGTCTTGAAAATAAGTGAAAATAAGGAAGAAATTCGTTATTATATTTAAAAATATGGAAGAATGCGACGCAGGCAGCTAAAAAAATTGTGGAGTTTATGAATCTAATACTGTCTCAGAAATAACATCCCGTGGATAGTTTGCTTGATTTCGGTAGGAAACTTTTGATGTCAAAAATACACCTCGCTCTGGTCGATCAATCACAAAAAAATCAATGAATCAAGGAAAAAGTTGTTTATAAGAAGTTATGATAACATTAAGAATTTAGGGATTAGTCAGGAAACAGTTTTAAATTATTTGGAAAAGGCAGAATACAAACGAAATCGATTCATTTCTGAAACGTATGATCACCGACAATGAAAATGAATCATGTACGACAATAATGTACGCAGAAGACAAAACGGTGACAACACCCGGCGTGATGCCATGTGTTTTGTGGGATGGAAAGGGAATCGTTCATCATGAGGTGCTGTGGCCTAGCCAAACGATTGATTCTGTACCCTACTGTCAGCAATTAACAAGTTGAAGAAACCAAATGAAAAAACGGTCGGAGTTGATCAACAGAAAAGGGGTTGTGTTCCATCAGACCAACGTCAGACCGCACACATCTTTGACGACTGCAAAAATTGAGAGAGTTTGACTGGAAAGTTCTGCAAGGTAATAATAGAATTAAACTACAGGAAAATGATAATTTTTACGTTCTACAGTTTTTGTTCATTATCTTAGTTTCAATAACTGAAGATTTTCTTTATGCAAATTTACCTCTTTTAAGTCTAGGACATAGCATTCTGGTACAAATCCAATCAGCTGGTCCTTCAGCTCCTTTTTCGCATCTGCAATTGTTACAGTCCATCACTTTTGAATCACCCACGTTACATTTGTCAACTTCTGTCAAAAAATATTAATATCAATAAACTGAGTGAGAAAACACATTTCGCTTCTGTATATTTTGTCTTGGAATCGTTTTCGTAACCGGATATTTCTTATAATTTAGTTTGTATAAACCTTGCTATATAAAAAAAATTACTTTTGTAATTCATACTTAATATGTTTACCAAACTTTTCATATTTCGATTTTACATTTTATTTTTTTCTGGCCCCAATAGTGGAGTTACATCAATTCCAATAACACTTTTTCCTAGGAACTTTTTATTTTGTTTGACACATTGTTACTAATTTTTGAATCCGAGTTTTGTTTTTGTGGAATCATCATCAACTTTTTTTTAAATACGGCCCTTATTTTTTGACAACATATTCTGAAAGCTCTTTTCATTCCAAATTCATCGGTGTATCACACTTTGCTGGTCATTACCATTTAACTATATTTTCCGAGTTTAATCTAGAATTTTCCTATTACGGACCTGTACATAGCATTTAAAGGAAAGTACAAAACAACTAGCTATATCATTTAACACTTTAAGTTCAATAATATTCCAATAGATAAATTTAAGTAATAATTTGACGAAATAAGCACAGAACAAACTACCTTACATTAAAAAGACCAAAACAGACTTTGGAAAACAAATGTATGTTTATTGAACGATTAAATTCCTTACTAAACTGGAAAAAATATTTAAATAGTAGTAAACCGCAAAGTGTGATACACAGATGAATTTGGAATGAAAAACGCTTTCAGAATATAATGTCACAAAATAAAGATCGTATTTAAGAAAAAAAGTTGATGATGGTTTCACAAAACGAAACATCGGATTCAAAAAATTAGGAACAATTCGTTAAATAAAATAAGAAGTTTCTGTGAAGAAGTGTCATCGGAATTGATGTAGCTCCACTATTAAAACCAGAAAAAAATTCAAATGTAAAATAAGATGTCTGACCGCAATTTTTTTGGGTCTTTGAGGACGCAACCTTTGTCCCATTTAACCAAGTCTGTATCTGCTACTATTTCGGAGATACCCATAGTGGCCCTCCTTATCTTGGACACACTGTATATTTTTTGTGAAATACCATGTTTCTTTATGATGCTGGTTATTTGCTTACATTCATTATCCTACTTTGAATAACTAAAAATTTTCATAATGCAAAAATATTGACGGTTAGTTCGAAAAACGAAAGTTCCGAGACGCCAAACAATTTATTATGCAGGTTGGTCTTAGACACTTACCTCTTTTAACTTTAGGACATTTAATTTTGGTACAAGCCCAGCCAGCTGGTCCTTCTGGTCCTTTGACGCATCTACATGTGTTGCAGTCATCTTTTTTGTTTCGCCTACAGAGCATTCGTCGACTTCTGCAAAAATATTGACAGATTAGGTTTAAGAAATAGAACGAACCGAACTTCAGTTCGAAAAAAATGACAGAATGTTTTTTTTTTACATAAGAAATATATTTTTTGTGAAATACGTTGTTTTTTATGATGCTGGAGATTTTCATAATGCAAAAATATTGACGGTTAGTTCAAAAAAAACGAATCTTCCGAAACGATTTATTCTGCAGGTTGATCTTAGTAACATTCCTCTTGTATCTTTAGGACATTTAATTTTCCCCAACATTTTCGGTTAATGTACGTTAGTTATCAATTAATAGGTTTATTATCCCTCAAAAATTCTAAAAAGTTTCCCGATTTCGTCGATAAATGATATTAGTGGCGTATATCTTTGGTTATATGACTCACATTAGATTTTAAATCTGTCATTTTGAACAAAAATGTTTCAAATTCGATCGTCCAGTCAAAAGTTATTGAGTCTTGAAAATGAGTGAAAATAAGGAAGAAATTCGTTATTATATTTAAAAAATGGAAGAATGCGACGCAGGCAGCTAAAAATTGTGGAGTTTATGAATCTAATACTGTCTCAGAAATAACATCCCGTGGATAGTTTGCTTGATTTCGGTAGGAAACTTTTGATGTCAAAAATACACCTCGCTCTGGTCGATCAATCACAAAAATCAATGAATCAAGGAAAAAGTTGTTTATAAGAAGTTATGATAACATTAAGAATTTAGGGATTAGTCAGGAAACAGTTTTAAATTATTTGGAAAAGGCAGAATACAAACGAAATCGATTCATTTCTGAAACGTATGATCACCGACAATGAAAAATGAATCATGTACGACAATAATGTACGCAGAAGACAAAAACGGTGACAACACCCGGCGTGATGCCATGTGTTTTGTGGGATGGAAAGGGAATCGTTCATCATGAGGTGCTGTGGCCTAGCCAAACGATTGATTCTGTACCTTACTGTCAGCAATTAACAAGTTGAAGAAACCAATTGAAAAAAAACGGTCGGAGTTGATCAACAGAAAAGGGGTTGTGTTCCATCAGAACAATGTCAGACCACACACATCTTTGACGACTGCAAAAATTGAGAGAGTTTGACTGGAAAGTTCTGCAAGGTAATAATAGAATTAAACTACAGGAACATGATAATTTTTACGTTCTACAGTTTTTTGTTCAATATCCTAGTTTCAATAACTGAAGATTTTCTTTATGCAAATTTACCTCTTTTAAGTTTAGGACATAGCATTCTGGTACAAATCCAATCAGCTGGTCCTTCAGCCCCTTTTCGCATCTGCAATTGTTACAGTCCATCACTTTTGAATCACCCACGTTACATTTGTCAACTTCTGTCAAAAAATATTAATATCAATAAACTGAGTGAGAAAACACATTTCGCTTCTGTATATTTTGTCTTGGAATCGTTTTCGTATCCGGATATTTCTTATAATTTAGTTTGTATAAACCTTGCGATATAAAAAAATTACTTTTGTAATTCATACTTAATATGTTTACCAAACTCTCCATATTTCGATTTTACATTTTATTTTTTCTGGCCCCAATAGTGGAGTTACATCAATTCCAATAACACTTTTTCCCAGGAACTTTTTATTTTGTTTGACACATTGTTACTAATTTTTGAATCCGAGTTTTGTTTTTGTGGAATCATCATCAACTTTTTTTTTAAATACGGCCCTTATTTTTTGACAACATATTTTGAATGCTCTTTGCATTCCAAATTCATCGGTGTATCACACTTTGCTGGTCATTACCATTTAACTATATTTTCCGAGTTTAATCTAGAATTTTCCTATTACGGACCTGTACATAGCATTTAAAGTAAAGTACAAAACAACTAGCTATATCATTTAACACTTTAAGTTCAATAATATTCCAATAGATAAATTTAAGTAATAATTTGACGAAATAAGCACAGAACAAACTACCTTACATTAAAAAAGACCAAAACAGACTTTGGAAAACAAATGTATGTTTATTGAACGATTAAATTCCTTACTAAACTGGAAAAATATTTAAATAGTAGTAACCCGCAAAGTGTGATACACAGATGAATTTGGAATAAAAACGCTTTTAGAATATAATGTCACAAAATAAGGATCGTATTTAAGAAAAAAAGTTGATGATGGTTTCACAAAAACGAAACATCGGATTGAAAAATTAGTAACAATTCGTTAAATAAAATAAGAAGTCTCTGTGAAGTGTCATCGGAATTGATGTAGCTCCACTATTAAAACCAGAAAAAAATTCAAATGTAAAATAAGATGTCTGACCGCAATTTTTTTGGGTCTTTGAGGGTGCAACCTGTGTCCCATTTAACCAAGTCTGTATCT
This sequence comes from Abscondita cerata, assembly GCA_030710515.1. Lineage (NCBI taxonomy): Eukaryota > Metazoa > Arthropoda > Insecta > Coleoptera > Lampyridae > Abscondita > Abscondita cerata. Next base: position 131,391 of record JALBCR010000735.1, read on the forward strand.
GCTACTATTTCGGAGATACCCATAGTGGCCCTCCTTATCTTGGACACACTGTATATTTTTTGTGAAATACGTTGTTTCTTTATGATGGTGGTTATTTACTTACATTTAGTATCCTACTTTGACTAACTAAAAATTTTCATAATGCAAAAATATTGACGGTTAGTTCAAAAAAACGAATCTTCCGAAACAATTTATTGTGCAGGTTGATCTTAGACACTTACCTCTTTTAACTGTAGGACATTTAATTTTGGTACAAGCCCAACCAGCTGGTCCTTCTGGTCCTTTGACGCATTTACATGTGTTGCATTCGTCTTTTTTTGTTTCGCCTACAGAGCATTCGTCGACTTCTGCAAAAACATTGACGGTTTAGGTTTAAGAAATAGAACGAACTGAATTTCAGTTTGAAAAAAATGACAAAATGTTTTACTTTACACAAGAAATACGTTGTTTTTTTATTATGCTGGTCATTTACTTACATTCTTTATCCTACTTTGAATAACTGAACTCTGAATATTGACGGTTAGTTCAAAAAAACGAATCTTCCAAAACAATTTATTGTGCAGGTTGATCTTAGACACTTACCTCTTTTAACTGTAGGACATTTAATTTTGGTACAAGCCCAACCAGCTGGTCCTTCTGGTCCTTTGACGCATCTACATGTGTTGCAGTCGTCTTTTTTTGTTTCGCCTACAGAACATTCGTCGACTTCTGCAAAAACATTGACGGTTTAGGTTTAAGAAATAGAACGAACTAAATTTCAGTTTGAAAAAAATGACAGAAGGTTCACTTTACACAAGAAATACGTTGTTTTTTATTTATGCTGGTCATTTACTTACATTCTTTATCCTACTTTGAATAACTGAAGATTCTCAATGCAATATTGACGGTTAGTTCAAAAAACGAATCTTCCAAAACAATTTATTGTGCAGGTTGATCTTAGACACTTACCTCTTTTAACTTTAGGACATTTAATTTTGGTACAAGCCCAGCCAGCTGGTCCTTCTGGTCCTTTGACGCATCTACATGTGTTGCAGTCGTCTTTTTTTGTTTCGCCTACAGAGCATTCGTCGACTTCTGCAAAAACATTGACGGTTTAGGTTTAAGAAATAGAACGAACTGAATTTCAGTTTGAAAAAAATGACAGAATGTTTTACTTTACACAAGAAATACGTTGTTTTTTTATTATGCTGGTCATTTACTTACCTTCTTTATCCTACTTTGAATAACTGAACTCTGAATATTGACGGTTAGTTCGAAAAAACGAATCTTCCGAAACAATTTATTCTACAGGTTGATCTTAGAAACTCACCTCTTTTAAGTTTAGGGCACATTATTTTCGTACAAGCCCAATCTGCTGGTCCGTCAGGTCTTTTGACGCATTCACACGTGTTGCAATCTTCTTTTCGCGTTTCGCCAACAATACATTTCTTGTTTTGTAAATAGGTATCGCCTGTGAAGTGTAACATAAGTTTAAACATCTAAGAAATTTGAAAGAACACGCATACCTATGCGAGGTTGGGGGCAAAGCATAAAAGTGCAACCCCAACGGGCAGGTCCCTCTGTTCCTTTCATGCACATACACGAATTACAATCCATTGTCTTTCGTTCACCCACAATACATTCGTCTCGTATATCTACAATAAACAATAGTAGATTATTTTACTAAGAGTTAAACAATATAATTGTTGAGCTTAAAAGTTTGCTGGCGAGGCGTTATGGTATTTTTTAACTCCAAGTGAAATATATTATTTTTTCTTCAAGCGTTTATTGCTAGTTTTCATGTGTTATTTTCAAATTTTCGAGATTCTTGAGTGTTATAGTGACGTTTTATTCTCGACGAATTAAGTTGGTACTTTACTGTTACATTCATAACATGACATAACCGAGGTACCAACCTCTAAATAGTTGTGAAAACAAAAGAATTGTTGTTTTTAATGTTTAGACAGTAAAAAGCGTTTTTAGCGTCTGCCAGTAGTTCAATAATATGCCGTTTTATTGTCGCTTGAAGAAAAAATTATTTAATTAAATCACTTATTCATATATTTAAATAACTGCATTACGAATTCGCTAAGTGTCGTTCATTTACCTGTCTCTTGGACTACTGGACAAAGTTTTCTAGTGCAAGCCCACACGGCAGGTCCTTCAGCTCCTTTCGAGCACATACACGTATTGCAGTCTTCTGTCTTCTGATCTCCCACTGTACATTGATCGGCTTCTAATTAAAAATCATGTTATGAAAGAAGTTACATTTAGATGTTTACGTACCTCTTTTACTTTTTGGGCAAAGCTTCCTAGTGCAATCCCATCCAACTGATCCTTCAGGTCCTTTATTGCACTTGCAGGAATTGCAGTCATCCTTTTTTCGTCGCCCAAGTTGCATTCAGCATCTGTCACAAAAATATAATTGAAATTAAAGGATACTAAGTTTAGGTACATATACAATTTTGTTAGTTAGACAAACAAATTATAAATATCAATCTATTAACTTCTCTTATCAACGCGAGGCTTAACGCAAACAGATTTTATACATTCCCAATTGGTCCTTCCGTCTTTTCGCCGAACACACCGACAAGGACCACAATTTTTTGATTTAAAATCGCCAACTTGGCATTCTTCTACAAAACAAGAAAAACAAAACATAACGTATTTCCTGGTTTAGAGATAATTATTAAACATCCGCTGTAACAACCGATAAATCACAAAAAATTGACGGTGATAAGGGTTCACTTAAAATAACAATTTTTTTTTAAAGTACTTACGTGCGTATGCAAACACGAGCACAAAGGCACCAAAAATGTACAAGATTCTCATATTTAAAAATGTGTACCAGTAATGTTTGCATAATATGACGGTTGTTCTTATATATGTGTGTACGGAAAAAGTGGGGAGGGGGGATTTTCTAAATTCTTAGACCTTCAATTTCAGTTCCTTAGAGATGTTGTTTTTAAAATATTATAGTGTTTGTTTACATTTACAGAATCAACAATTAGTGGGAAGGTGCATGCATGTCATAAGTGCGAATATATTAATACCTATTTGTCTAGTATTTAACTGTCTTACGTAGGAGCTTTATGAAATAATTACTCGTTTTAATTTTCTAAGCGAGTTGTATCATTATGTAAGGGAAGCATCGCTTAATTGCAAAAATTGTTGGTGATTCATTAAGTTTGAAAATTAGAAAAATTGAGAGCAACTTATTATCTGGTGTTTCGACACGTACCGATTTATGTAATTCGTCTTTGAAGATTTGCTTGTTTTCAAAATTTCTGGTAAACAATTGAGCAATAGATAAATTTTATTTTTATCTATCGGGACCAATGCCTATTAGGTTTATACAACAACAATTTTGAAATTTGTGTAGAATTCTGATAAATTCATCGTTTCAACGAAATCATCATTATTATTCGATTTGATGCTGAATTTTAAATTTTAAAAATATGAATTTCAAATTAATATTATGTTTTCGCAAGCGTGTGACGAGATTGGTCAATTCAGTTCGCAAACAAATTGTGGGAATTTATTTCGATAACTGAACTTTTGAGACTAACAAACCAATTTCAAGAACCCAATAGTACGTTTTTTAATAGAATTTAAGCAAAAAAATCAAAAATTGCCAATTACATCGAATTTGGAAGAATAATTACAATTCATTATATCAGGGTTTTAATAACATACGATAATTTTTATAAAAATAGACAAGATAGTTATGTAAGTATTGTTATAATCACTTCATCTTCAAGTTTATTTCCCACAGTGGCACAATCCCCTGCTACTGATAAAAGGGTACAAATTAAAATCTTCTTTATAAATAATGTCAATTATTATACATTTTTTTTGAATTTTCTGAAGATAAAATCAAAATAAAACATAATTTTAAATGTGTGGATAAAAAAAATCAGAGAAACAATAGGTGTTTAGTGTGTTACGTAACAAAATAAAAAACGAAGTTTTAAGAAATAAAAACAAAGATATGCACACGATACCTTATCGTCAAAAAATAAATGATGCAACACGTTATTATTTGAAATCATACTTATTTTTGTTATTAATTAATAAGGAGAATTTGACTAGTGTAATGCAAATTTAAATCTCTTATCCTTGAATTTAAATAGTTTTTAAAAAAGTCAACAATAGAAACTTCTTAACGTTTGCACAAAGTATATCGAGATCTAGAAAAACTTACTACTAAGTGTTTACGTATGTAAATTTTAAAGCATAATATTAGAATTAATACTATTAATGACGTCATGAATAATAATTTGCATTTATATTTTGTTTACAAGGTAATTGTTTGCGAGTACTGCACCAAACCTTGTCTTAATAATTTATTGTATTACTCTTCCAAAAACTATGGAAGTTTTTCAAGTATCAAGAAGTATCAAAATCCATGGAACAGCAAAACGAAATGTGAAATGTAAGTGTAGATCGAGAAACGTTTGCAAATGTAGTAAATAGAGGATTGTAGAATTAGAAGGACGAAAAAATAATGCAGTTTCGCAAGAAAAAAAAATTAGAGATACGAGCAGATGGTTCAAAAGAAGATTGCGCACTGTGAGGCAAAATTAAACTCTACATATTGCATTGATGACAAGTATAGCCAACAACTGGTTACAGCTTCAGATATCCAAACAAAGTTTACATAAAAAAACTAGCATTGATTAATACTATAATTTTTCACTCTTAACTGCTCTCCAGTACTTTATCTTCCATGTTCTTGATCAAAAGTTTGATATCATGTGCAATGACATCGAAGATTAGTAATCACCTGCCCATCGATGGGCAGCAATACTGCATGGTGGAGTCCCACACTCAAGGTGGAGACCAGAAAGCTATTTAATAAGAGCTAATCGTTTTGGAAAATGGGGGAGGTACATGAGAGTACTGTCATCGTACAATTGCCAAATCAGAAGGAGACATCGGTCACCTGTTTGGTGGAAATTATTTTTTTTTACACGTAAATTATTTTGGCCTTATCAAATTATTCGTTTTAAGTAGGTTGCACTGTATTTTAAGTAGATTTCGTTGGATTAAAGAGTACATCTGGTTTCGGTTCCACGACCGGAAATAGTTATTTCCTTGTCCTTTGATATTTTTAAATCCTTCGTGCTCACAATTAAGCTTGAAAGAAATGAATATTTTAATAGTATTTATCAAAGGTTTTTATAGAAGTCTAGCCACATTAAGTCAACTTACTCAACTGACTCAATAAACTCTTTGTTTGTTCCCCTGACAGAGCGTGTAAATCGTGTTGTCTTAAAGAGTAAATTTCATAGTTTATTTGGTCTAGACACATTAGTAAAATTACACCCACGGTTAGATTCTGAGAACTGTTAACGTATTAATTTTTGTAGGATTTTTTGTTTAAAAAATTGAGAAAAGGAAAAGCTTTCCTGAATTTGTATACATGTATTTAAGAAATCAGTCTGTAAGTGAAAGCGGTAGTCAATAAGCAGTTAACAACGACGAGGTACTTTATACCTAACAACAAGTACCAAAACTGTACCGGATTACAATTGTTATCTTTTTTAACAATCGCTAATTATCGAAGAGTCCACGTAAAGTTCTCATGTATCAACTAATGAAAGTGATTCGTATGCGAGTACTACAGTGGTACTTTTGATAACGTAGAAAAAACGACACCGTTCGCAAAATTAAAAAGAATTTTCGTTCGACTAAGGTCGAAGTAACCAATTGTAGAAATGTTATACCGTTGAAGGCATTTATTTTGATTAATTAATTAAACTGTTCCTGTCGACAACTTATTGTAACGACTAACGAAGTGTTACATTAATCAGAAGAAAACAAGGCAACTGTAAGTAAATTGATTGTTTACTTCAGAGAATTATTGTATTTTCTGCGTCGTGCGCATTTAAGAATAAGCCAAATTACCGTAGGACGACTCAGCGTACTTTTTTGTTTATTAGTTTTGTTGTTTAAAATGAAACGAATTGAGACGGGATGGTGAATTTTAAGTTGAGGCTTACGTAATATATTGTTTTAAATAGAAACCACACTCCCACTTCGTTTTACGGACATTGTGAACTTGTAAATAGTACTTAAAAATAATCCTTGTTAAGGAAGTTAAATGCGCACGGTATCATTTTTATCTTTTAGGATACTTTTAATGTAAAAGAACACGACCGTGGTGTAATCAAAGATTTGTAGTTAAACATACATTTCAATAGAAAACCATACGTAATTCATGCTTCTTTCTTTAAAAATGTTTCCTTTAAAGTGTTTACGTTTTCCCGAATTTTAGTAAGCATTTGTGTACATTTAGAAAATATCTGGGTGGCGCCTAATAAAAGCCCGACCTTTAGTCATATATAAAGGTAAGTGAGAGACATCTTTGGCACTTTGTGAAGCAGCGTGGCTTTTCGAGTTGCATGGCGTAACAGGTCCAGGCGCAGTGGATTAGAAGGTGGCTAGCACTATCTGTAACCCAGTCAAGCTCGTATGAGCAGTTGGGCCTTGGGGTATACAATGCTTTTTATTTAACATTGGCCATAGGATTTTACATGTTAATATTTCAATCCCATGTTAACACTTTTTTGGGCCATCTGGTATAAACCATTTATGTTAATTATAATTAAGTGTTAAAATGTATATTAGAAAATATTCTTATACTCATTTGTAAGTTTTGAATTTAGTAAAGAAAAAACAGAAAAAAATATCGTTTTGGGGAGGACTCAAACCGACGAGTCTAAGGGACTTTTGTAATTTGACTTGGTTACTATGGTAACCAAATTGTTATTCAAATTTTGTTTATTAAGTTTGAGACATTTTGACACGTTTAATTTTTAAATATTGAACAGAACGTGCCAGTTTACATCGTAATTCTTCCAGAAACAATATTTTTTTTGTTTTTTTTTTATTAAATTCAAAACTTACAAATGAATTTAAAAATATTTTCTAATAGAGATTTTACCACTTAATTATAATTAAAATAAATGGTTTATAACAGATGTCCCAAAAAAGTGTTAACATGAGATTGAAATATTAACATGTAAAATCCTATGGCCAATGTTAAATGCAAAGCACTGTATACCCAAGGCCTGGAGAACGGTCAGGGTGGTATTTATACCACAGGCTAGTAAGAAGGAGGACACTAACTCTAAGGGCTGTAGGTTCATCAGCCTCTAGTCTTTTCTGCTCAAGACGATAGAGAAATTAATGAATAATAATGTCAGAGCAACACACTTGACCGGAATCTGCATGCGTATAGGCTTAACAGATCTACGGGGACTACTCTGTACCAGCTGGCGAGCAAATTAAATAACTTATTAGAGCAGAAGGAAACTACTAGTTGTGCTTTCTTAGATATTGAAGTAGTTTTTGACAAAGCTTTGCATAACTCCATGCTCCGTGCGTTGGACGCGAGGCAGATTGACCACCAGAAGATGCTCTCAAGGCGAAATGTTGTCACTTCTGACGTGGAGTGTACTCGTGGACGATCTTCTTTTCTTTCGTCTAGCAAATGGTTTCCGGTCAGTGGTATGCCGACAATATTGTTATAATACTTGCACAGAGCAAGTATGAGGACATCCTTTTTCAAATTGTTCAGGCAAGACTGGAATTTGTAGTAAGGTGAATTAGGTCTGGAAGAAACTACGCTGGTGACCATCACCCGTAAAAAAGAAGCCAATGAACTTAAACCAATCCTGGTTAGTGGGACAATCGTCGGTTTCAGTGACTTGGTCAAATATTTAGGTATAACACTAGATAGGAGACTAAACTGGAAGGAAAACCGTTAATTTTATAACAATGCCACCAAGGCACACATGGTTTGCAGCAGACTCACAGGCAAAAAATGGGGTTAAAAACATAAAATACTGCTCTAGATGTTCTGCATAATAATTAGTTCTATTGTTACGTGTGATGCAGTCGCCTAGTGGCGCAAACTCTTGGAGTTTACCGCCTGAAAGAAATTCGAGAGAGGCTGGCACTACTGCGCACGAAAAAACTAGAAAAGGACGGTGTCCCGAAGTTCAATCATTCGGACAGGACCTTAGCCAATAAGCGATATTCCCTGCTTCTCTTGTAGAGACGACATAAGCAGGAACTTTCTTTTTGAAACCAACTTCCGGACGGCACTAGGCAACAAAAGAGGTTGGAGGGCTGGAAAAATTTCCTTTTTCAGCGCAAGACGGCTAGATATGCTGGTTTACAAACGGATCACGAACGACTTAGGGACTATGAGCCCATGTGTAGTCACGCCAGTATCTTTTATGAGGAAGTATACGCATTTGAAAGCTGCGTTTAGTTTAACTTGAATTGGGGGTGTGTTCTGTTCTGGTTGAGGCAGAAAAAAAAATAAGAAAAGAAATCAGCTACTGGGACTTAGCGAAATCTTTTGGAAATCTGAGGATTGTGAGGAATGTTCTGAAAACCTGAGATGTAAGACATAAGAGGTAAAATCTCGAATCACTTAAACCAGGAATACATTTGACAAAAAATAAAATTAATTTGTTTCATAGGTTTTGTGAAGTAGTTTCTTTACGTCTTCGTATAGTTCAGGAAGATGAGATAACTCTTTTGCCAAAATAACCTATTAGCTATATCAACATTCTCAATGCATAAAACGGAACCAGAGGTTGACAATTCGACTCGCTATGATTGTCTTTAATGTAAAAAGATATGGCTGTACCCAAAACACGGTTTATTATTCCTGTGGAGTTACTTGAGTGTCATATTTATCATTAAGCCGAGTCTTTTGGACTTTAAGTACATTTAAAATTTTTTTTTAATTCTTTAGACATAAATTGAAACCCATTGTCAAACATCAAAGATGGAGAAGACCTGGTCACGCAAGTTTTCAACTTTGGCCAATAATACGTATTAGTTATTTTAGCCATAGGAATTCCACTCGGGTAAGTTCGATTCTAAAGGTAACGCAGAACGGAGGTATTTGTATAAAAATTGACCATCAACTTTAAAAAATGGATACCGATCCGGGTTTATCGAAACTTCGTTAATCATGTCAAAATAGCATTCATCAGGAGAGAAAGTAGACAAACTTATTAAAGTTAGGGCACGAGATAAGGCATCAGGCACAATGTTTTGTTTACCTGAGCGATGTAAGACATTAAAGGTAAATTGAGATAAGCAAAGACTTCATCTCGATAGGCAACCTGTTGATTCTCTTAACTTATTTAACCACTTAAGCGCAGCACAATCCGTATAACTGTAAAGTTTTGTTTTGTTCTATTCTAAAAATAACACCAAACAGTTCTCGCTCAGTAGCTGAATACTTTTGTTCAGCTGCCGTTAAAGTACGACTAGATAACAATATAGGGTGTTCGGGACCATCGTCCATTTACAGTGGCGGCTTGTCCTTATGGTCAATTGGTCAATGACCTCCCAAAAATGTTGACAATATATAAAAAATATTAATTATTACGTGTTTTATTAAAATAGGTAATTTACTCGCAAAAATCACAAGTATAATAACTTAAAATTTATCGGCCGTCGCTCGTAATTCATCCTCTTCAACCTTGGGCTGGAGGTGCGAATTGTCCTCATTGAATTAGATCTACCCGGAAAAACTCGAAAAACGTGCAGCGCCCGAATAAACGCGAACGTCCAAAACAATAATCAACTTTGGGTCATGAGCCGGATCCCGCAGTTTACATCGACTTCGTATAGCGTGTACAACTACGCTCGATTTTTGATTCGATTTTCGCGTGTTTTAAATCAATTTAAGAATTTATATTGATATGTTTTACTGTTGTTGTGTTGTTTTGTAAAAATACTATTTTGATTCGCGTGTGCATGCGCTATAATAGAAAATGTCGGTAGTGCAGAAAATTAAACAACTAAAAGTGCTAACAAACTTAATTTTACAAAATTAGTTGAGTTCAATGCAAATGGTCGTCCTTTGCCAGAACTAAGTTTACGACAGACTAGTAAAGACAAAAATAAAGATGTTCATCGAAACTTTCGCAAGGTAATGTACGATTTAGCTAACTGGATATGTGGTTGTGAAGTATCAAATGTATTTTACTGTTTTGTTTGTTTATTATTTTCTAAAGACTCGTCAGACTCGCTATAGTCCAAATCCGGTGTCAGAGATTTAAAGCATTTAAAAGAGGAAATAAAAAACATGTTTCGTCTGCAGAACACATGAAATGCTCGGTAAATTTTGCAACCGTAGGAAATGTTGATATTCGTACACAGCTAGACAATGCTTATAGAAAATCCCTTAGAGATTTTAATGAAAATGTTTCGAAAAATCGCTATATTTTGAACAAAATTGTAGATTGTATAAAATTTTTGCGGTGCACTTGAGTTATTTATATTTTTTAAGTATGCCTATTTTTAAATTAATTTTTGACCTCCCAGTATGATTGACCACGAGCCGCCACTGGTCCATTAGTAGAAATAATACGGGGCTTAGCGCAAACAAGAACAGGGGCAGAGGCAATAAAACGTTTAATTTCTTGAAAATATTTTTCAGCTTTGTCGGACTACTTGATAGCTTGGCTTTTAGATTTTCCTTTAAAGAGAGAAGTAATGGGAGCAGACAAAATAGCACAGTTTTTAATAAATCGACGACAATAATCAATAAAACCACATACCCCTCTTATTTCGGTTGTATTTTTAAGGTTAGAAAGTTTACAATAAGGGAAACTTTACTAGGATCCGTTCGCAAACCGACAATGAAACCTGAAAATGAAAGAGAAGAACTACAGAATTGGCTTTTTCAAAATTTATGGTAAAACCGGCCTGACTTAAACAAGAAGCAACTGAACCTAATGTGCTAAGATATTCTGCAAAGGTAGGGGACGCAAAAATTATATCGTCAAGATAAACAAGATCTGATAGTCTGTTAAATCTTCTTGGTTGATTTGAAGATACTTTTGATGTCGTGTTTTTTTTAAATTCTTCCTATGCGGTTTGTGACTTTGGGTATGTATGGTTTTCTTGATATTTTGGATTTTATGAATCTTTCGATCTCCTTCCTAGTGTATCCGTTTTCCTCAAAAGCCGTTATGTTATTAATGGAATTGACATCAAATTCTCACAGTGATCTAGGTATATTATATAGTCAGACGGCGAAACAAAAGAACATTGTCTCTTGACATTCAACAATCTACAGCTAAAAATCGTAAAATTAAATTATTCGTGCACAAAATGAGTAAAGAGAGAATATCAAATAACAAAAATTAATAGAGTCAAAGCTCTACAACTAGAATAAGATATAAGAACACAGTTTTGACAAAAAAATAGAATGTAATTACACTAGGAATAGGTTCAATAATTGAGATAGAAACAAGATACAAAAAAGGAAAAAGAACCAAAAGGTCTTAGTATATCATGGAAGAGTATTGCATAAAGTGTTAATCGAAGAAGTATGTAAACAAATTAAAAATTAGATAGAAGGTGAATGCACCCAATGGTTAGAGAAATGGCGTGGAACTGAGAAACAAATAAAAAGAAATAAGTATATATTTTAAAGATAAACATAGAAGGCAAATGAAAACTCCATTCAATGAATTAACTATAACTGGTTGCAATTATTCTTACCGCCCAGGTCTGGTATTGTTGACAAAAGAGAAGAGAACACAAGTGTTGCCCGAGTCCAAAGAATGTCCAAAGAAATAGTTGATAGTTATTTCAAGGAACTGGAAAATAGTTTAACCAAACATTCGTTGTATGACAAGCCTGAAAACGTTTTTAATGCTGACGAAACCGGCCTCCAATTTAACACCAGGCCGGAGATGTACGTGCTCAATAGGGATCCAAAAGTGTTCCATGCCTAAGCCCAGAGGAAAATTGAAAAACAATAACAGTACTTTCTTGCTGCAATGCTGATTGTACATTTTTACAACCTACAGCATGTTTAAAGGCAAAAAAAACTAGGTTTAAGGAATACCACCTGGGTCACAAATAATTATGAATAAAAAATCTGCTTTTCTTCGACTAGTTGGAAACTTATTTTTGCCCGAGGAAATCAGTTGGGAAAACCTTATGTTAGTCGATGAACACACTAACCATACTACAACTGTAGAAATGTTGGAATTTGCAGAGCAAAACGACATAATATTGTTCTGTTTAGAAAGATTGCAAGATTTAGTAGATTCTGCTCCGGAAAGTAAAGAGGAGAAAGCTGTCATCTTGCCTTAGTGGTACACCACAAAAGATTAACTTCGAAGAAGAAGTAAAACCTGGTAAGGCATTGCATGTTAACTACCCAGTTCCAGTAGCGACCCAAGCAATAAAGAATGCTAAAAAAAAGGTAGTACTGAGAAAGATCACTACTCCATAGTACATTGAATAAAACAAACAGAAAAAAAAAGTACAATAAAGCAAACAGAAAGTTAATCTAAAAAAGGGCGACTAAACGAACAATTTAGGAAAGAGTCTTCTTCTGATTCCGATGCCAAACAATTTAATGATTGCATGGATTCGACAACAGGCGAGTGTTTCAGCGATCTTGAAAATGAATGTTGTGTATAGACTGACAAAAAAGAAAGAAAGCTGGTTTTGATGCCAACATCAACCCTTATTTTCTCAACGCTCAATTCAACAATCACCTACTGAAAGTTTGATCAACAAATTGTTAAATCACATTAGTCTCACAAATGAATAAATTTAATTGAGATATGAATGTAAGCTTTCGCGGCTGTTGTCACTAAGATTATTATCTACCGAGTTGAGCCGTGTTCGTCCTTCCTTCCTACGTTCTCTGCTTGACGTTTCGCTAACCATGCTGTTAGCTTCTTCAGAAGTTACTCTAAAGAATGATGTTGTTGTCTTCTGCTCCTCGTTATATACCTATGTTCCGCTACGGTTGGTTGATGTCGATCAATGACGGGTGGTTGGTTTTCGATGGTTGTTTGATCTTCTGTTTGGTGTTGACTAATTTTGTGGTGACATTTGTTTTCTTTGATTTTGTGAAGAGTTAGTTTCCACGTGTTGCTTAATCGGTAACCATCTTCTCGATTGAAGTTTTTATTTTTCATAATTTCTAAGGATTCTCTGATTATCCTTGGATAGTAGTTGTTAGTCCTTGATAGAACTTTAGCTTCCTCGAAGTTGATGATGTGTTTTCCTTTTTCGTGTAGATGTTCTGCAATTGCTGATTTATCTACCGCTCTGGATTTGGCGTCTCCGTGATGTTCTTTTAATCTACATTTTATGTTGCGTCCGGTTTGACCAATGTAGACCTTTCCACATGAACAGTCAATTTGGAAGACCGCGACAGGCGGCTCTTACTTCATTTCTGGTATAGCCGTTCTTCATTAGAGCTTGTTGGACGTGTCGAAGTTCTTCTGCCTTGTGAACCTCGTCAGGAATCTTGTTAGCTCTATGCAATACAGTTTTGATTAGAGACCGCTTCTGCTGTGGATAATGGTGTGATGTAGCATGGAGGTATCGGTCGGTGTGTGTCTTTTTACGATATACACTATGATCCAACTTGTTGTTATGCCGAAGGAATCCAGGAAGAAAAACTCCTTATTCTCTTCTGTCTTCATGGTAAACTTGATCTTTTCGTGCTGCGTGTTGAGGTGGTTAAGAAATACAGTAAGTGCTTCTTTCCCATGAGGCCATATGACAAAGGTATCGTCCACGTATCTTGACCAGCATTTCGGTTTCTTTTCGCTGGATTGAATGGCTTCTTGCTCGAATGCTTCCCTAAAGATATTCGCAATAACCGGTGATAATGGTGATCCCATGGCTGCACCTGATGTTTGTTCGTAGAAATCTCCGTTCCATAAAAGTAAGTTGTATTCAGACATATTCTTGCTAGCTCTGGTATGTCTTCTCTTAACCCATGGGTTGTGCACAGTTGTTTTATGATGTTATGTGTATCATCGACTGGTATGTTAGTGAATAGCGATTCTACATCAAAACTAACTAGTATATCGTCATTGGTTACTTTCAGAGTCATCAGTAATTCGACGAAGTGTTTGGAGTTCTTCACAAAAGATTCAGTTCTTCCCACGTACGGTTGTAGAAACTTAACCACGTAACGGGCCAGTTCATAAGTTGGAGATCCACATGTGCTGACAATTGGCCTTAGGGGTTACCAAATTTGTAAATTTTTGTAATCCGTATAGTCTAGGTGGCCTGGTCCCGGAAGGTAGCAGTTGACGATGTTGATCGACTGATATAACTGAATGTTTGATTGCGGCTCTCGTTTGTTTTTCAATTTTGTTGGTTGGATCTCCTTTTAACTTGGTGTAAAGTTGTGGATCCAGTAGTAATTTGATCTTCATTTTGCAGTCTTCGGTGTTTATGACTACAGTAGCGTTGTCTTTATCTGCGCGTGTCACCATGATTTCTTGATTGCTTCTGAGTTCTTTTAATGCAATTTCTACTACTATCCAAGGATAATCAGAGAATCTCTAAAAATTATGAAAAATAAAAATAACTTCAATCGAGAAGAAGGTTACCTAATAAGCAACACGTGGAAACTAACTCTTCACAAAATCAAAGAAAACAAATGTCACCACAAAATTAGTCAACACCAAACAGAAGATCAAACAACCATCGAAAACCAACCACCCGTCACTGATCGACATCAACCAACCGTAGCGGAACATAGGTATATAACGAGGAGCAGAAGACAACAACATCAGTCTTTAGAGTAGCTTCTGAAGAAGCTAACAGCATGGTTAGCGAAACGTCAAGCAGAGAACATAGGAAGGAAGGACGAACACGGTTTAACCCGGAAGATAATAATCTTAATTGAGATATGTAGAAAATTTTGACTTGTCTTAAAAAATTATTTCTCATTTTTAGCCACAACAAAGGCAATAAACTTGTACTTTTCGACTTGAGTTGAATTGCAGTTAAGAACATTGTCATGAACGGCAACAGCAATAAGAATTAATTTTTAAAGAAAATTTGCAAAAGATTGTTTGTTAATTTATTCTAAATTGTTGATTGAGGAAAACAAATACTTCAAACGCCTTAAGATCACCTTTCAGTTTCGGAAACATACAAATGATAGGGCCAGTAAAAAAATATGTATGTTTGTGGTAGTTCGATTTACCGTAATTTTTATTAGATGGTTTGGCACCTTAATTTAAAAAATTTTTTTTTGAATATTGTGACGACTTCTGAACCGTCCCTAGCATATGAACATACTTTCCAAGGAATAGACCGTCATAAGGATAACTATAAACAAAACAAATATTTTAAAACTGGACCAGAACTCCTAACTCATTTGTGAGAACTTCTGGATTTTCTTTTGCATGTAAACATACTTGTAATTAAACATACAGTTATAGTCATAAAGAAAATGTAAACAAAACTCTGGCGTTTTATGGTTGACAAACATTTTTATTTTTTCTGAAAGTTTTTTTTTTACATTCAAATATCAGTATAAAAAAATGTGTGTGAATATGCAATAATGTTGCGAAGTGTTATTATTTCGTAACATATTTGTAACGTAGAATAATTCAAAAAACTTTTTAAATAATAATATTTACTTACTACGTTCTTTTACTTACGTAAATGCAAATGTTAGAAACAATATTGTGTTTAAATAGCAAGTTGTGATATTCAATTCCTTACCATGTACTTTTTATAGGTATGCAGGTACATTGTATTTTTTTCCAATTTCTAAATGTTTTGGTTCTACTCTTGTCATGGTCATAAAGGCTCAAGAAGCGGATTCTGTTGAGTTTTAGAAGAGGTAAGATGAAGTTTGATGCAGAGAACTTTGCCTTTTATAAGAAATTTTAAAGTTTTTTTAATCAATTTTTTTCATATAAGTCTGTTTTGAAGTCTCGTTATTTTTTATTTTCACTGCCGTGAATAACAAGATCTGTCAAAACCTTTCACAACTACAGAAACGATACGGACACTACAAGAGTTAAATAATGGCAAGGCTCTGGTTTTGATAATTTACACCCCGAGTTCTTAACGCACTGTGGACGGAAAACAACAGAATGGCTGACAATATTCTACTCCTATATCTTTCAGTCAAGAATCTTGCCAAAAGAATTCAAGACGACAAAGATCATCGCCATCCTCAAACTAGGAAAGCCTGACAATACACCTGAAAGCTACAGACCAATCGCTCTCTTAAGTGTAGCGTACAAACTGTTTAAGCGTCTTCTCTACAACAGATTAAGTCCAATTATAATGGAATCTATACCTATTGATCAGGCTGGCTTCAGACCAAATCAAAACTGCGAGAATCAGCTCCTGGCACTACAACGTTTATAGAGCAAGGCTATGAAAAACGCATGAAAACCGGCGCAGTCTTTGTCGATTTGACAGCTGCATACGATACAGTCTGGAGAGGGCCTATCATATAAGTTTCTAACAGCTACTAGATGCATTTCTTTTGAATAATATGCTGTCAAATAAAGTCTAGCAAATTTCAATGGTCGGCGCTCTCAGTAAATCGAAACTCCTGAATAATGGTCTTTCTCAAGGGTCAGTGCTTGCGCCGTTATTGTTCAATCTCTACGTAGCTAACCTATCAACTACCACATCCAGGAGATTTATGTGCGCAGATGATATTGCTCTTGCAAGCCAACACCCCAACATGACTGCTTTCGAACAAACTCTCTCTCAAGACCTAGAAACGCTGGCTAAATATTTTAAGAAATGGCGACTTACCCCAAGCATACTTAAAACAGAAACCTCATGTTTCCATCTAAATAATAGGCTTGCTGGAAGATTCCTACAGGTATTTCTAAATGGCGCTGAGCTTCCTTATAACTCCCACCCAAAATACTTAGGCGTAACACTAGATCGCACCCTCTCTTATAACAAGCATCTATCAAATCTGGCTGCAAAACAAAAATCTCGAAACAACATTCTATATTAATTAGCGGGAACAACTTGGGGAGCTGATGCAGAAACACTCCCTACCACTTCGCTAAGTCTGGTCTATTCAACTGCTGAATACTGGTCGTGGGTTTGGCTAAACAGTCCGCACTTGGGAAAAGTCGACGTGGTGCTCAATCAAACGATGCGAATAATCTCTGGTGCTATTAAAACCACTCCACTCTACTGGCTACCAGTCCTTAGTAACATCGAACTGCCTAAAATACGAAGACGCAATATACTGATAAAAGAGATTTCTAGCAATCCTGCCCTTTCTATTCACCGAAACTTGATCGAATTTAGAAGGCTCAAATCAAGAAATCCTCTTGTGAAGACAGCGCAACAACTCCTAAGTCAAAACTATGACGGTGCTGAAACTTGGCTTACAAACTGGAGAAACAAAGTAAGGAAAACCTGGGTAGCACTCAATAGAATAAGGACACGTCAAGGCCGATGTGGAGCTTCCTTATATGCATGGAACATGAGACCCGACCCTGGGTTCGACTGTGGTGCTCAAGAACAAACTATTCATCATATTATTAACGACTGCCCACTCAGGAAATTTGCTGACACTGATGATGATTTTTTGAGGTCAACACCACAATCTGTGGAATGGTTGCGAAACTTAAGCGTGGAATTGTGATGTTCAATATCTATTTTATTTTATTTTAGCGTATTTTTAATTTATGCTTTTGTGTTATTTATATGTGTGTCATGCCATAAGCTAAATAAATAAATAATTTTTTTAGAATCTCAAGCGAAGATCGTTTTAAAATCGTAACTCTTTTTAAATAAAAAATACATAAATTTTTTTAGGATTTTAGATACAACTCTATTCCCATAACACTGTTTTGAAGTCTCACGTCCTTTTATCTAAGATGGAGTTTAATGCATAGAACACTGTTTTAAAGTCTCACCTTATTTTGACACTTCAATATAATTTTTAGGATCTACTATAAAGTTTGACGGATTTTTTAACCTAATATTTAGGATCTAAGGTGAAGTTTGTTTTGAAATCTTTTTTTTATCAAAAATTTTAACATTATTTTTAAGATTTTTTTGTTAGAAATTTCAAAAATTTTTAATACAATTTTGATCGAACATGAAGTTTGATGCAATCTTTGATTTTAATTGCAAGTTGGTTTCAATCATCATACTTTTGAAAAGTCATCCGAATATGAAGTACTTTTCTTTCTTTGGCAGTAATTTGGAGTAATTTTATATGAAGGAGCGCCTCTAATTTTAGTTACTTTTTGAGTAATCAAACGCTTCTGTCATTCATTTCTCTTAACAATGTTTTGGGTTTAAGATTGACGTTTTAGGAAAATGAGATAAAAGCTTCAGTTTTTCTTAAGGTGCCAGTTTTTCGAGTTCCTTAAGTACCCTATATTTTTGCTCCTTAACAATATTTTTACCTAAGACAATAGAAAAACGATAAGATTTATAAAATAGTTGCAGCATCTAGTGTTGCCTCGTGCTATCCTAACACGTCTGAATACTGCACTAAACAAATTCGCAAAGGAGATTGCCATTTTAAAATCCATCTAATTTTGTCACTTTTTATACTAAGTATTTTTTGTTCCTCTAATAGTAAGGGTGGAGGAAGGTGGTAAATAATATAACTTTCACATAACTGTAATTTCCAAACCCTTTATCCTAATTTGTTGAACATGGGCTTGCTCAAAAGATATTTTGGACCTAATTCATTCCACATTTTGAATGATGTCAGTTGGTTTTTTGTAGTTCCATTAGGTGGCCTATTTTCAGCTTATATGTCAGTTTTTTATCGATTTTTTTTTGAAAATCTCAAATGCAAAGGTATACAAGTATTAATTCTACTAAAAAGATATATTTAAAAAAACAAAATTTTTAATAAAAATTGAGAAAACACAAAACAAATGGTGTGATTCCTAATATTTTTAAAAAGTGCCCTATAAAATAAAATAAGATATTTTAATTTCTTGGACGAAAGGACCAAAAGAACGAAACAACTGTCGAGTGTTGTTTGAAATTGTACAATCTTTTGCAAATTTGCAAATAACACAATAGTACGATGTACAGAGTGATTCTTGTAGATTTTTTTCAGCGAAAACAAATCTGACCTTGAAACTGCTCTAGCACGTGATTTTTTTTTGAAATGTTACCGAAATTGTCATAAAATTTCTATTTTAGCCATTTTTATAAATTTCTTTTGAGAACCAAATTTTGTTTACATGCCATCATATTACTATTTGGTTTTAAAATCCATTTTCCTAAGATATTCTACGATTTTTCAAAATGAAGATATAAAATTTTAAATTCAATTCACCCGTTTTATCATCCGAACTCATCTTTTGACAAGTGCTTTAATATTTTGTTTACACAGGAGTTCTTGAGGTGGCTTATTACGAATCCAACCTCAGAAATTCAACCAGCAAAGACAAGGAGAACATCCGACCAGTTAAAGCTAGGTCAGAGAAAAATTTAACCAGCATAGGAAAAATTAGAAAAAAATCCGGCTGGTTAAAGGTAGATCTGAAGAAGAAAATTCAACCAATTGATGCTCAAATAGAATACATAAAAATTGTTGAAATTGCTATTTTTTTGACTATTTCAGCTAAAATTTAAAAAAAAACTGACTTGCTACAGCAATTTCATTGTCATATTTGTTTTCAGCCCAAAAAAATCTATAAGGATTGTATAATCGTAGAATCGACTTTTGCAAGTGCTTACACATCTGTCGACTAAGTTGCTTTACTGCAGAACATTAAGTGTAAGTAAGAAATGTAAGAAAGACTAAACCAAAAAGGAAGAGAATGACATAAAAAAAGTGTTTTCAATCGAAAAAAGTAAAATGTAGACTGATATACTCAACGTAAAGGGATGAATCAAAGGACTATCTGAAACAAGCAAAAAAATGGAAATTTTAGTAAGCCTTCAGTTTTTTTTAATTATTTTTCTCCATGGCTACTTTTTGCCAGTTACTAATCTCCATACTCTCAGATTTACTTCTACCGACTTTATTACTTTTAGTTCGGATTTGCTCTTCTCTCGTTATACTTCATTTTATGTTTCAACTTCAACTCTTGTTGCTTTTTACGCTTACTATAAATAGTTGATCATACAAGCTTATTCTTTATTCGTTCTTTTTTTCCATCTGCATCCTATTCGGTTACTCTTGAATATTTTTTTGTATCACTATCGCATTTTTCTCTTGTTGGATGGTATGACGCCTTCTTCTTTTTCTATCAATTTTACCCTACGGTGTCGGGGTCTTCGTTCTTTCTGGAATTCTTTCCTGTTCTATGCCAACCATTTTGCTTTTTATATGTTTCCCTTTCCTCCGCATCATATTCTCGATCGTGTCTATCCATGTTAGTCTTGGTCTTCCTTACCTTCTCTTTCCTTCTTTTCTTGCTTCCACCATTTTCCTTGGCAACCGTTCCTATCTCATCTGCACTACATGTGCATACTATCTTAGTTGTTTCTTTTGTATTGTTTCTAATAGTAGTTCTATGTCTAGTTCTTCTCTTATTGTTATGTCTTGTACCCTGTCTCTTTTTGTCCTGCTTACTATTCTCCTAAGGTACTTTATTTTTTGCTGCTGTTATCCTACTATTATACTTGTCTTGGAGAAGCCAAGTTTCTGCTCCATATGCTAGAGTGGGTACGAATATTGTTCTGTATACATGCAACTTGGTGTCTTTGCTTAGTTCTGTTTTGTTGATTAACTCAGTATTTATTTAATGGTACACCTTTGATGCTTTGGATATGCGGTTGCGAATTTCTTGCTCGATTCTTCCATCCTGATTTATTAACCACTTTCAGGTATTCGTATTGATTTACTTTCTCTAGTATTTTCTCTCCGCATTGGATGTTAGTGTTTCCTTCAGGATCTTGTTTATTTATGCACATTATCTTGCTTTTGTTGGTGTTAATATTCATTCCAGTTTCTCTAATTTTGCTATTCCATCTATTCACCGCTTGTTGTAGTTTTCTCTCTCTGTATCTGCTATCAACACCATATCGTCAGCAAATATTAGACATTGGGTGTTTATTGCCTTCATATTCCAGTTTCCTGTTTTTGTATTTAGTGTATCTAATTTACTTTGCTTAATAATTTTATCAATGGCTATTATGAAAAGGAGTGGACTCAAAGAGTCTCCCTGCTTGATGCCTCTTTCCATATCAAAGCTATTGAACTCCTGGTCTTCTATCTTTACTATTCATCTTGTCCTTGCATATGACCTTTTGTAGCATCTGTTAGTTGTTTAGGGATTCCTGTTGATTTTCCGAAATGTGCTTGAAGCAGTCGTATTACAATAATATTTTAAAGGGTCCAAAAGCTCTTCTGGGAGTTGGCTTGAGTATGGTAAAAATTTAAACATTACTATCCCATGTCTTCTTGCTAAGTTAATTGATTGAATTCGTATGGTGTAAATTCTTCGAAGTTTCATTCTAAAACTCCTACTAGAGCACCCTTAACCATGTTGTTTAAAAAATCCGTCGTGCCAGAATCATGGCAGTTGGAACTGAATTTTCCAGCGCGTTAACACAGAAAATAATGGTAGTGTTAGTCCCTCTGTCACTAGAACTTATGTTTTTCTTGAATCTCTAAGTATTTCTTAAAAACATGTGGACACATTGTTCTAAAGCTTGTAGCCCTCGACAAACCTGTAGCTTATGGTTTTCTTAACGGGATAACTTTATGGCACTCCATTAATTCATAATACAATGTACTCACTGCTTTTCGTTCTTTTCCCCACTACTGTCCAGGGATTTTATATTGTTAATGTTTGTAAAGTCAAATGGCATTTTCGTTCTTGAAAGGTCATATAGTTTAGATTCCAAAGTACATCAATTTTTGACGGACCAATCGAAACGTATTTCTCCAATAATCACGAAACGAACGCTGAGAAACATCATAAACGAAAATTCTGACGCAGTGGTTAAGGACTCATGGATGAAGCTTAATGTCACAGATATGAACGTGAAAAAAACGGTTACTTAAAAGTCTGACAATATTATTCAACTAACTTAAAAAGAAGGTGAAACTCTTGAGATGGATTTTAAAGTCAAAAATAAGAAGACGAAACTATCACTTCAAACAAGAAGGAGGACGCTACTAAACCGGTATCGGACAATTCTGAGAAGACAGAAAATCCCCAAAATGTAGAAGGAAAAGGCACTGCAGTTAGATCTAGCGATTCTAAGTAGTCACAGTCTGCAAAATCTAAGACTTTAGTGGATAACGAGTATTGCAAAAACGTTTTGTTATGGATACGTTTCAATGAATATTGTTGAAAAAGTTGACAGGAATCTAAGTGGTTTTACCATCAACATTAAGAAAGTAAGTCCTGACCATATAACAATCGATAAGCGCCAAAAAAGAACACAACAAAACCAATCTAAGCGCTTGCTTAGAACGCGAGCGTGCAAAACTTGGCCTCGAAAGTAAGAAAATTGAACAGCAGAAGGTGGAAATCAGAAACCTCGGGCGTGAAAGGCAAAAATTAAAAAGGAAAAAGTTGGAAGTGGAAACGTTAAAGCTGCAGAGGGATAAAGTTCGACTACAACAAAAAATCTCAGAACCGTTAAGGGTTCAGGAAGCTACAACAGAAAGGATCAAGCGCTGACTCGTAATTGCGTTTTGATCTCGAGATTTTTGTTACAAATATCAGGAATCCAATCGCAGTTCTCATTACATTTCTGTATGGGAAGAAAGGGAACATCGATCTGCAACTGTCGATAATTTTGTCGATTCTAGCAATGAATCGCCACTATTCGAAAGAGGCAGTATCGGGGCAGATGTGAAAGTCTTCAGCCCCGGTATTTCTGGGAATGACATCGAAACCATGTAGACCTACAGACTCGTAGAACTTTTATAGATGGCATTCTGGAAATCACTCATCTCAATTGTCAACGCCAACGTTTCAGGAAAATTAAAAGTAGGCAGTCGTGTCCTCCGCCGCCGCGAATTGACACTTACTCGGACAATAGATGCGTTTTTATTTACTACAGCATTTAATGTATTTTGTTAAATTTGCACGATTACTTTCTTTTTTGTTGCGTGGCATGTAAAAAGGAGAGATGATTAAGTCCAAATAAAATAACTTTATTTTTTGAGCTATAATGGATATCTAAAATAAATCCCGAATCGCGACAACTAATCCTAAAATGGCGGTAAATGTACACGAATAACGTGTTGCCTGTTACGCCACTGGAGAATTACCGCGGTGTTCTAGAATTTCCTATCCTTAACTTTCGATTATCTTCTAGAATTTATTCTACAGCTATCAAAGCGAGTCATGCATTTATACATTTCAGTTGCAATTTATCATTTAATAAGAGTGGATATAAATTGTGACGTGTAATGTAATTGTGTGTTTATCTGAATTGAAGAATGTACATGTTAAATAAATAATCTCTTAATAGCGTTTAAGAGTGTAATTTGATCCTGGGTGTTTATTAATCACGCGGGTGTGAATACGGAATAAAATTTTAATATGGCTCAATGTAACAAAAAGGAACTAAAGTCAGAATGGTGGAACTGGGAATGTGAGAAAGCAAAAGCAGAAATGAGAAAGGAGAATTGAAAAAAGGTAAAATAAATATAAAAGAATATAAGAAAATAAGAACAGAATTCAAGAATAGATGTGAAAAGAGAAAATGGGTTAACGAAATATCGTAGAAGAAAAGGTGAAGGAAATCAGAAATGAAGGGCAGGCTTGGGAACTAGTAAATCGATTAAGAAACAGAGGAAATAGGAGAGAACTAACAATAAATTGAGAAAATGGGAAAAATACATTAGAAATGTAGTACAAGAAAAGAAGTTAAGATCATAGAAGAAAATGGGAAAAAAAACAAAAAGAGAAGGACCGATCAAAAAAGAAGAACTGGAGGAGGCCTGAAAAAAAGTAAAGATTGGAAGAGCAGGAAGCACAGATGAAACGCAAGGGAAAGAGTGGAAATACACAGTGGAAAAGATAAGAGACAGAATAAGAACAGTACTAGACAAAATTTGGCAGGGAGAAGGCTTTCCAGAAAGATGGAAAGAAGCGATTATTTGTCCAATATACAAGGGAGGAGATAGACAGGAAGTGAAAAACTACAGGGGGATTAGTTTAAGAAATATTGGATATAAAATATACGCAGAAATAATAAGAGCAAGAATGGAAGAAGAAATAGAAGAAAAAGATAATTCCAGATGGGCACACAGGGTTTAGAAAGGAAAGAGGAACAATTGATTATATATATATATATATATATATTAGCAACTTTGCCGACAGGTATGTAAAGCAGTTACATAGTCGACTCTTCAATAATTATAGCCAACCTAACAGTTGGCAAGTATAAAAAATTTCGAATCGCCTGCAGTAAAGTACGCAAGAGGTTGTACAATAGCAAACAAACACTGAGAATCACCCGACAGCTGTTTCGTCCTTTTGGGACTCATCGGGAGTGAGAGAACTCGAGTGTAAGTTCACTATTGTACAAACGCGCGCTGTCGACTATATGCCCTACTGGAGGGATCACAATATTTAAACGATAAGCTTTTTCGACATCTAGTGTCGACTCGTGAAAAGCGTTCACGTACGAAAATGTTAGCAACTTTGCCGACAGGTATGTAAAGCAGTTACATAGTCGACTCTTCAATAATTATAGCCAACCTAACAGTTGGCAAGTATAAAAATTTCGAATCGCCTGCAGTAAAGTACGCAAGAGGTTGTACAATAGCAAACAAACACTGAGAATCACCCGACAGCTGTTTCGTCCTTTTGGGACTCATCGGGAGTGAGAGAACTCGAGTGTAAGTTCACTATTGTACAAACGCGCGCTGTCGACTATATGCCCTACTGGAGGGATCACAATATTTAAATGATAAGCTTTTCGACATCTAGTGTCGACTCGTGAAAGCGTTCACGTACGAAAATGTTAGCAAGTTTGCCGACAGGTATGTAAAGAGTCGACTATGTAACTGTAATATAAATATATATATATATAAATATATTAATATTTTAGAGGTTTTAGAGGTTGTCGAGGGGTTTTACCGAGAACTTTATAGAGAACCAGAACAACAAGAAGAACACCAACCTTTAACAAAGATAATAAACCAAGGCTCAGAAGAGATGCCGGATATAACACTGCAAGAGATACAAGGGCCCTACAGGAAATGAAGAACAATAAATCTCCGGGAGACGATGGAATAGTGATCGAGGCAATAAAATGTGCTGGGGAAAGACTCCTGAGGACCCTAACTAGACTCTTTAACAAATGCTTAGGAGAAGCGACAACGCCAACTCAGTGGAGCAACGCAGAGGTAATTCTGCTGCACAAAAAAGGGGATATTGCCGATCTCTCAAATTATCGTCCTATAAGCCTACTTTCTCATGTGTACAAGATCTTTACAAAGATACTCACAAAGAGACTAAAAAATAAATTAGAACTTTACCAACCAAGAGAACAGGCAGGTTTTAGGTCGGGATATGGCACAAACGATCACCTACTGGTAATAAAAAACTTAATTGAGAAATGTGCCGAATACAATAAACCTTTGGTGTTGATATTTGTTGACTACGAAAAGGCTTTCGACACAATAAATCAACAAAAAATGTTAGAAGCTTTAACGGAATGTCGAATAGATCACCGCTACATAAATATAATAAAACATATATACAAAAATGCTACAGCGAGAGTAAGAGTAGGAGATCAACAAACAAATAAATTCCCCATAGGACGTGGAGTTAGACAAGGAGACACCATATCGCCAAGACTCTTCACTACGCTACTAGGGTATTCATGCAAAAGAGCTAACCTGGATGAAAAGGGCATAAATATAAATGGCGAGTGGCTCAGTCACCTGAGATTCGCCGACGATATAGTCTTGATAGCCGACCAAATGGATGATGCCAGGGATTTGTTGGAGACGCTCTATCTCTCCTCCCGAGAGGTGGGACTAAAAATGAACATGGCCAAAACACAAATTATGACAAACCTCGTGCTCAGCGAAAGCATAGCTGTTGCTGGAAAGGCAATTGAGCAAACTGTGTCATACAAATATCTGGGGCATGAGATTTGCATAGGCAGAGACAATCAAACAATCGAACTTAACCGACGCATAAGACTTACATGGGTAGCCTTCGGAAAATTAAGCCATGTGTTCAAGTCAGACCTTCCAACGTCCCTTAAAAGAAATACTTTTGATCAGTGTATATTGCCTGTATTGACCTATGGAGCAGAAACATTAACACTGACCAGAAAACGATACACAAAATCCGTGTGGCACAGAGGGCGATGGAACGGATAATGCTTGGCATTTCTATTAGAGACAGAGTCCCAAACAGGGAAATACGGCAAACAACAAAAGTAGTAGATGCAATAGAGAGAATAACCACACTCAAACGGAACTGGGCAGGGCATGTCGCCAGACTGACAGATAACAGATGGACCAAACGAATATTGGAATGGAGACCAAGACAGGAAGCGTATCGAAATAGGGGACGCCCTCCAACGAGATCGACCGATGACCTAAAGCGTTGCCAGGAAACTGGATGCAGGCGGCGCAGGATCGAAGCACATGGAAGAGATTAAGGAGGCCTATATCCAGCAGTGGATACAAGAAAGGGCTGTTTGATGATGATGATGATGATGATGATGATATATATATATATATATATAATGAAACGAGTAGTAAATAAAGAGATTGGAAAGAAAGAAGGTAAGGTATATGCATTATTCGTGGATATAAAAGCGGCATTTGATAGAATAGATAGAAAGACATTGTGGGAAATGATGAGGAAAAAATGAAATAAGAGAAGATATAATAGAAGCAGTGGAAGAGATTTATAAAAAAACAAAAAATAGAGTAAAGGTGAAAGGGAAGTTAGAGAAGGAGTTTAGGAGAGAAACAGGTTTCAAACAGGGAGGTCCGTTGAGCCCGATGCTATTTTCAGTCTTTAGTATACTAAATTTTAACAAACTAATATAATGTTGCTTGTTATCAGACTAATTTTGTTCTTTTGCTAATTTTTCTTTGTACGTGTTATATGCATTAAATTTAAAGATACTAGCTATTTACAAGGTTAAGTGGTAGAACAGTAGTTATGATACATAGCACTGAACTTTGCCTTGGTATTCGTTAAATCATGTAATGTTTAATCCAATTTAATTTAATTTTAATTTATATGTAATACTCATGAAAACAAATAAAGATGTATTATAGATGTATTATAAGGGATCTAGAAGAAGAAATGAGGAAAGATCAGGTTGGAGGAATAAAAATAGGAAGAAAAAATATAATAACACTTGTATATGCGGACGATATAGTAATTCTTACAAGTAAAGAGGAAAAGAGATGAAGAAAGCAATAAAGACGTTGAGAAGATATTTAGAGAAATAACAATTAGAGGTAAACGTAGAAAAATCAAAAATAATGGTATTTAAGAAGAAAATAGGAAGAGAAAAAAGGAAAAATAGTGGAGGGGAAAAGAAGAAATAGAAATATATGACAATAAAGACAGTGATCATATAAAAGAACTAAGAAAAAAAGGAAGTAATGTAATGGGACAAATATGGAGTATAGGAGAAAGAGTATTCGGTAAAAAGTGGTTATTTCAGAAAATAGTTAAAAGTGTGATGATGTACGGAGCGGAAATTGGGGGATGGAAGGAATGGGAAGAACTAGAGAAGATACAGGAAAATTTTGAGATGGGCACTAGGTTTAGAGAGGGAAACACCAGGGTATTTAATAGAGGAAGAAACAAAAATAGAAGAAATAAGAATACAAGCAGGGAAAAGAGCAATAAGATTCAAGGAAAGGATCGAAGATAGAAAAGACAATTAAATTCTATATGAATGTTAGAGGAACGTAGAACGGCAAAGAACAAAGCACGGAGAAGAAGAGAAAAGACATACTATGGAAGAGAGGGTTATACTACAGAAGAGATAAGAAGAATGAGGGAAAAAGGGAGAAAGATGGAAGAAGAAATAACACAAAAGGACAAAGACAACAAAAACAAGAAAGAGAGATAAATATAAAAGAATCAAAGTACAACATGAAATACAAATATATCACAGGAGGATTAACCATAAAAGAAAAACATATGATAGCGAGGTATAGACTAGGAATGAGGAAAACGAGAATAAATATTGAAAGAAAGATGAAGAAACAATGTAGGATGTGTGGAAAATTGGGAGAATGTAGAGCACATGGTGGATGAGTGCAGCGGATTAAGGAGAGAGGAAGTGAGAAGGGAAGTTCTGCTAGGAGAAAATGGAGAGGGCATAAATTGGATAAAAGAGGTAGAAAACAGAAGAAGATAAATGAAAGAAAGGAAGAAGAATAAAATAAATTAGACTAGTAAAACATTGAACATTGTTAGAAAGTTAGAATAAAATAGAATAAAATTCAAAGAGTTATGTTCTTGTATTAATTTTTATTTTTTATAATTTTAATATGTAAAATTTTAAAATGCAAATAGATATAATAAAGGGGAACCGGATCGATTTGTTAACGTAAAGAACAAATAAATTTTAATTTGATTGATTGATTGGCCTAATCCTCCTCTAGTAGTTGTCACATTTGGCCAGGAGTGGATTTAACAAATAGGAATTTGCAAACATGGAGAGTTGGCTGATTGCAAGCTGCCGGGAGTGCTGGATGATTTCTAAGTCTCACAGTAAAGGAAAAGAGATCTTCTAAGCGAAGCAGAATATGTTTCTTGAACCTGATTCTTTGCCTTGTTAGTCCGTTTAGATCCCCAGCGTCAGACTTGTCGTTTCAGCGTAAAATTGATATTCCTGGCGGATGTCATAGGATCTACCTTGAACTTTTCGAAGATTTGAGTTTATCAAGCTGCTGCCCTAACGAACCACTTATCATCAGTAAACAATCATTTCATTCTTTTGCTTTTGTATCGACAACTATCCAGTGAAAAATATCATATATTCGAAGGATATCATTGAAGAGATAATGTGAGAATTTTCTACATAATTATCTGTCAATTCTACATTGTGTCTCCAAGAATTAAATAGTTTTTGTGTGAAGGATAAAGCTGTACTTCGTTAAACAATTTTATTAGACACATCATGTTAAGTAATAAGATTAGTGTCATGTTATTCTAATAATCAAGTTGTTAAGCAAGAAATAGATATAACTGAAAAAATAGTTGGGCAACATCGCCACCGATGTTCTAAATAAAATTTTATTGATACCGATCAAGTTAATAAATAAAAGAATAAAATTGATAAACAGAATTGTGGAAATGTGTTGAATTATTAGATGACAAATGTAAATGTTTGAACATTAAATTGAAAAAACTGATAATTCCACCTTTGTGGTTTCAATTTAATTCAGCAAACATACTGTACCAAAACAATTTAGTCATTATTTGAACATATTAACCTTCATAGTGCATAAACACGGACGATCCTTGCGAAAAAACCATGAGTAACTATTCAAATTAGTTAACAAAAGCGTACGTGTTCCAAGTTCCTCCATAAAAAGTAATCTGTAGTTAGAATTTAATTTCTGTAGAGTGCGGTTCTCAAGTTGCGGTAACCGAAGATAGATGCCGATGTATCCCAACATTTCACAAAACAATTTTTTTTTAATTTGTTAAATGCGTTCTCTCGTAATTTAATGTGGGGTTAAAGCTTGTTATTCAAATTAAGGATACGTTTTCGAAAAGATAAGTGGACGGGCATAAAATTAATTTAAAAGTTAAATGTGTGAACCAAAAAATTATAAAACACCTCATTTGTCAATTTCAAGGCAGTCAAAATTCAATTTTCTCCGAGTAAGCTTCGCCACTTTAAAAAATGATATCTAATTTGTTAATTGTAGCAGTTTTTATTGTTGCCGCCCATAAATTACTAAAAAGGTACAAAGGTGCGTTTTTTTACGTTATAAAATTATTCATAGAGTCTTTCTACGAAACGAAGCGCGAGTTTTTTTTTTAAATTGTTTGGTTACAGTGTGTTAATGATTGTTATTATACGTGAAATAAATTGCGGTCATTTTTCAAGATTTCAGTTTGGGCAGATATCAGAAAGCGCTTTCTAAAATTTTTGTATTTGTTCTGGCATTGATGTATTTTTTACGTTTTTAATACACCCTAAACCGCGTGATTGTGAACTCAACAATTTCCTCCTTACTTTATGACTATTAATCTTAATCAAAATTCTTAATTGAATTTATACAAAAAAAATTTGGTAGAAAGCTGAAATTTCCAGCCTCAACGACAAGGAAAAATGTGATGTGCCCAAAGAATTTCGCCTGTTTTAATTAACTAACCACAAAACTACACGGAATTTGTGTACCTGTCAGAAACTTCAGTGCACGTGTCGACTTTTAAAAATATTTCAAATCTGCGCTAATCCTTATAACATTGTGACATTTTTCACTTATTTAAATACACCGAACATAATCCATTCTTGTTTCCGTTCGGACGTCGGTTTGCTTATTTTTTGACGGCTCAATTTCAGTTGAAAGATTTCGAAAGGATTCACAATGGACACCGTTGTTGTTTTTTTCTATGCGAGTTAAATTGGATTTTCGTCTTAAGAAAGAATTTGGCGTTTAAAGCAGTTCATTATCGATGGGGGGGTTATTTTATGCTGTACGGAAAAAACCTAGTTTCCGTCCTGCAAATGGTGTAAATTCGATACAGGCAGTTAACTTCTAACTGTATCGCTTTCATAAATTTGATTTATATTAAATGTATTTCGTAACTAGGGCCAAATACAAAAGGGTGTGTATTAACGTGAATTAATGTAACAAATGCTTTTTTAACTGTTATTGATGTCTGTACTCATATATATTGTATCGATTTACAACGAATTTATAATAAAAAGTCCAATATTTTTCAGCATTAAATAAATCGTCATAATTACTGCCTTAAATTGTATGTTGCTGTTAGTTTTGTAACAATTTAATTGACTTGTTTTTCACATAAACTTTACGAATTATCGTATTTTATGCAGTGTTTTACCGATGCCATTCTTTATATGCTATAAAGCTTGTTGTAAACACTTGTGGTTTCAATACTTTGCGGCAACAGACCACATAGTAAATGCTTTCGTGTATTTCTTAATTATAAATTAAACAGGCACATCAACATTTTAAAGAACGGCATCAGCAAATTGATTTAAATAGAACAGTCAGTGTAACTAGCTTTGCGGTCTTTCTGTTACAAAATCGCACGTCATTCTTATTAAAAAGTAATTTTTTTTATCATATGTTAGTAGAATTTTGTAACTTTTTTCAAATCAATGCAATTTTAAGAGAAAAAACTATTAGTAAACGTTTAATTTTATTTGAACTCTGACAGTATATTAACTTTTGTACTCAATTAATTTAATTCCCATTGTGTACATTTTAAATCCGAAATCAATTTATCACTAGATTCTAGGGAGTTTTACTTTTGCACACACAAATATCTTATGGTTCATTGAAAACATCCTACATTCTAATGACGAATTTAATGACACCATGTTGCACATAATGGAATTAGAATTATGAACGTATAAATATTATTTACTTTTGTACACATTAACAAACATTAATTTAATTCCTATTGCGTACATTTTAATTCCGAATTAAATTTATCACAAAGATTCTATGGAGTTTTACTTTTGCACACACAAATATCTTATGGTTCATTGAAAACATCCACAGATTCTAATGACGAATTTAATGACATCATGTTGCACATAATGGAATTAGAATTATGAACGTATAAATATTATTTACTTTTTGTACACATTAACAAATATTAATTTAATTCTATTGCGTAATTTTAATTCCGAATTAAATTTATCACTAGATTCTAGGAGTTTTACTTTTGCACACACAAATATCTTATGGTTTATTGAAAACACCCCAGATTCTAATGACAAATTTAATGACACCATGTTGCACATGATGGAATTAGAATTATGAACGTATAAATATTATTTACTTTTGTACACATTAACAAACATTAATTTAATTCCTATTGCGTAATATTTTAATTCCGAATTAAATTTATCACAAGATTCTATGGAGTTTTACTTTTGCACACACAAATATCTTATGGTTCATTGAAAACATCCTAGATTCTAATGACGAATTTAATGACATCATGTTGCACATAATGGAATTAGAATTATGAACAATATAAATATTATTTACTTTTGTACACATTAACAAATATTAATTTAATTCCTATTGCGTACATTTTAATTCCGAATTAAATTTATCACAAGATTCTATGGAGTTTTACTTTTGCACACAGAAATATCGTATGGTTCATTCAAAACACCCTAGATTCTAATGATGAATTTAATTTTCATGTTGTACATAATGGAAATTCATTTAATATTTGTTTAAGAATTAGAATTATGAACGTATAAATAATTATAGTTTTAAAATGCTGTTTTAGTTTTACAAAACAAAATAAAAATAAGACAAAAAACTATATTTAAACGTAAACGTTTAATTTTATTTTAACTCTTATAGTATCATTTACTTTTGTACACATTAACAAATATTAATTCAATTTCCATTGTGTACATTTTAATTCCAAATTAAATTTATCGCAAGAGTTTTACTTTTGCACACACAAATATCTTATGGTTCATTCATAACACTCTAGATTCCATTAATGAATTTGATACATCAATTTCATGTTGTATGTACAGGGTGAGTCAGTTTAGTATTTCTTGGGAATTTTTCGGCCACTTCCCCACATTTTAGAGAAAAAGTAACTGTCGAACTTGAATTGTGAGAAAATTTGAATGCCGCAAACCGCATCTCGTTATATTTTCAAATAAAAAAGTACGGGGTGTTTTTCATATTTGATCCAAAACGAAAACTGCTCATAATTTTTTATTTAATAAACATTTCTGAAATCTGCTTGCGCATTATACAGGCACTTTTTAAAAACAAAACCAGTAGCGTAATCAGTAATTTTCTTAAAATAATTTTTATTGCTTATTTATTAAATTTAATTTTTTTATATGGGAGTTATATGTAATTTGTTTGTCATTACATTTCTTATTTTTAGTAGATTAAAAAAATTTAGTATATGTTACGGTTTTGTTTGAAAAGTTAGTAAAACCAATTTCTTTATAAAAAAAAATTAGGGTGCAGGAAGGTACTATAATTTTATTTTATTTCTCATTCCAATTTTTTTTTATAAATAAATTATTTTTATTAACTTTACCAAACAAAACCATGACATATGCTACATTTTTTTAATCTACAAAAAATAAGAAATTTAATGACAAACAAATTACATATATGGGTCATTCTCACCAAATTCACTGAAAGCAGGTTACTTCATTATTATTGTAAAATATAAAAATTAATAAAATCTGTTTTTGGAACAAGTAAAAAAAAATACATTAAAATGTATTGCCTCAGTATATAAAAAGTTTAAAAATTATTGAATTTTTCAAAATCTGCCTGACATTATAAGAAAATTCACCTCCGTTCGATGTTACTCTTCAGTATGTTTAAGATTACTGCTATTTTTATTGTTCATCTTAGACATAAATCATAAAACGAAATTGCCCAACTTTTGCAAAAAACTCTAAATTTTTAAATTCCGAATCTTATAAAATTGAATATTTAAGAAAAAAGCAACTCAAAAATATAAAATAGTTTGTTACTAGTCAACCATTCACCTCCCTACTAAGTTGCATGGTTAAAAAAAACATGTCAGATGGCGCCATCGCACTAACCTATTAGATTCTGTTTCATATATGAGATACTCCAGTAAAATATGCAGCTAGTTTCAGTCTGCTTTCGATTTTAATGGGTAAAGGTTGCGATTTTTTTTCTGAATAAAACAAGTTAGAACCTGAGTGATCATACTATTGTTTTTTTTTGGGTAAGTTAATTAAAAAATATGCACGGAAATTAGTTAATAATAATTAAATGCCAGTTGTCTTTTAGCTTTTTATATTTGTTTATTGAATTTTTTGTCAATTTTAGAGATTTTCAATAAAATATTTACCTCCGTTCATAGTTGCTAGGAACGGAGGTGACCAGCCAAAACGGTGGTAAAATTTAAGGTATTTGTGGTATTAAATAAGGTGTCCATATATTTTTCTCTTGAATTTATTTATGTGATTAAAAAAAGGAGATATAATAAATGTCACAGTGTTTCACTTTTGAGGAGTTGCTCACCTTATAAAAAAAATAGTTTATTGCATGATAATCAAATTGACATATATTTTAGTTGAAAAAATATGCCGTTAAAAGCTGAAGAAGCAAAAACAAAAAGACGCGCGATCGAATGAGACGCAAAAGGGAAGAGATTAGAAATGATCCATTCAAATATGAGGAGGCTAAACGAAAAAAAAGAGAGAGATATACCAGAAGAAAGGCAGATGGAAAAATTGAAAGTGTGAAAGATCTGACAACAAGGAGCCAGAAGGCATTAAGAAAAAATGGGAGAGACAAAAAAATAAAATGGAAGAATTAGAAGAATACTCTTCTCCTCCAACGCCGCCTCCGTTCCTCTTGCGGGACCGTCTAACGAAAATTTAAAAAGTAGTGCAAAGAAAAAGAAAAGGAAGCACTTAAAAGAATTAAATAAAATAATTGAGAAAATGAAGACAGAATTACACAAAACTAGAACTCAAAGAAATAAGTACAAAATGAGAGCAGCAAGATTAAAGAATAATTTAGAAGAAAACAAATTTTTAATGATGGAGCAAGAAAGAACATCACCAAATACTCAGACTGATTTATTAATTAAATCTGAAAATATGGAAAAAGTAAGAAAAAAATTAGTTTTTAGTGAAGTGATGAAAGAGCAACACTGTCAATTTACTTTAAAAATATTAGAAAAAATAAAGAAAAAGAGGATTTTGGAAGAACGTTTCAGGTTCAATCATTAAAAAATATAAAAAAGTAGGAGAGCTTCAAAACGTAACCTCGTCAAATCTGGCAACAGAAAAGTCTTCAAAATCAATAGTAGGACTAAAAAAGACTGACTGACAAGAAAGAGAAGTATACAATTTTCTTCAGTTAGACAGAAGTAGCACACTTTGTCCTGGAAAAAGAGATACCATCACTTTTCTAAAGCAAAAGAAACAAAAGCGTTATCTGAATGATTCACTTTTAATTTGTGGACAGATTTTTCGAAATCAGTTAGCTATAAATTGAGTTACTCAACATTTTGTCGTTTTAAACCGTTTTTTGTTATAGAAAGGAATGTAAATAAGGGACACATATGTATGTGCAAACTTTGTGCAAATATAACCCTAATAATCCAAAAGTTAAAAAAATTAATAAAATAATAAGAGAAAACAACCTAAAGCAATTTATCACAAGCATGTGCTGTCTCCAAGAGGGGAAAAGAAAACTAATGAATTATGTTTATCAAGAAAATGCTATAAATGCAAGGAAAAACTTGTGAAATAGTTGAAGATTTCTTTGAAGAAGACTCTGTGATATATCAGAAATGGAACACAAAGCAAGAAAAAGTAAAATTCAAGGTGTAGAGAAATTGATTAAAAAACCGTTAAAAAAAAAATTTGAACTACAAAGCAATATTTATTGAATGTATTAAGAAAGGATTCCAAGAAATTTTTAGAGCATACCAGGAATATTTACCATCATTTTTCACCCGTAAGAAATTTAAAAACAATTTAAAAAACCATGAAATCATTATTTACATGGACTTCTTTGACAATTATGTTTCCAAATATTCAGAAGAAGTCCAGTTAGCCTTTTTGGAGCTTCAAAACCTCAGCTATCAGTACATAGAGTGGTGATTTATGGTATTGAAAATAACAAGATAAAACCAACTTCGTTCTGTACGATATCTGAAAACTTGAGGCATGATCCTCCTGCAATAATAATTCACTTAAAATAGGTTTTTGAAAAAGTGAAATGTCAACATTATGAAAAATTATTCAAAGGTGAAAGAGGTGTAGAGGTGTCAAAGAACACATACGGAGTGCTCATCAACTAATCTACAGAAATGGCTTGGCCCAAAAGTTTGATCCTACTCCTCAACATCAGCAACACAATCAACCAGCACCTCAAAAAGATCCAAAGAAATCTCAAAACCCAAAATTGAACATTTGAACAATCAAATGAAGGAATTTAACGAACAATTTTAAACATTCTTAATTCCAGTCGTGATGATGAAAATTCAACTCAACTCAGTTTTGATAACCTTTTGACAACACTCAAACATGCGATTGACATTCTACCCGCACCTAAACACCCAGCTAGAAAATTCTATGAAGCCCAAAAAAATCCTAAGGTTTTTTCAGCGAATGACCGAAAATTTTCAGAAACCACTAACCCTAAGCGAAAATCAGCGAGAGAACGAGCAAAACGAAATGAAAAATTTAATCACCACCTAATGCAACATCTTTATCACAACCAAAGGAAAAAACATCATGACGTTTGGAAATTCAAAACAATGTACCATTGACATGAGTACTTTGCATGAGTCCTTCAAAAGTAGATGGGAAAATGTAAATAGCTGTGCAAGAGAATCTTACGGTCCACCAATTACACCTGATGAACAGAATCAAATCGATGATGGCTTTTCAAAAATTACATCTGAAGAAATTAAATTGTCTATACGTGGAATAAATTCTGACACTTCCCCAGGTCCTGACGGAATTTTTATCAGAACTCTTAAATCTTTGGACTGCAGCGAAGTCATTGCATCAATTGCAAATATTATGACAACTTGGGGCTTTGTTCCTACTCCACTTTGTGAAGCTCGGACTGTTCTAATATATAAGGATGGCGACAAAAAATTACCCGGTAACTGGAGGCCAATCTCAATTTGTTCCATTGTTCGACGAGTGATTGAACGAGTTTTGGATAAAAGACTCAAATTCAATTTCAAACCTTCCCAAACTGGTTTTACCAATCTGCCTGGCACACATATCAACACATCAATAATTGCAGCCCTTCTAAGAAAAGCTAAGTCGGACAAAATGATTTGTTTACTGTTTTTGGACATAACTAAAGCATTTGATTACGTTGGACACGACCATTTGGAAAAAAACTCAAGAGTAGACAAATTCCAACGAATATCAGAAATTTAATTCTAAAACTTTTAAAATCCAACTTTACAAGGATTGAAGCTAATGGGAAAAAGTCACCACCCATCAATTTAATCGAGGCGTGATGCAAGGGTCACCACTATCTACCCAACAGTATTCAATTATCTTTTCAAGACTGAGGAACTTCAAAATTTGACAGTCCTTGGCTTTGCGGATGACACAACAAATATTGCAAATTCAAGAGAGTCCGCAGCAGAATTAGTCCAAATGACTCAAGAAATGTTTCATTTGATAGGACTGGAAATTAATTTTACTAAAAGCAAGGCAATTTGTATTGAAAATGGAAAACTTAACAACAACAGCATCAAAGTTAACGAAGAAACGGAAATTCCAGCTCTACAGCAAAATGAATCAATAAAATATCTGGGTGTCACATTTGAGGATGAATTAAGTTTTGAGGAAGGAAAGATTACAAAAGACTTCAAAGAAAACATAGAAAAATTTGTAGGAACTAGTGTCCTTTTTCTGGTCAAAAACTACAAATATTGAATTAATACATTTGGCCAACTCTAATTTATCCGCTCCAATGTGCTCCAACAATAAATTGAAAAATCTTTCTTAGAAAATATTGACAAAATATTGAAAAGATTCTCACTGCCAAGTGAACCCAGACCGATGATATACTCTCCATCCAACTTGAAAGGATTGGTTTAACCGCCAAGTTACTGTCAAACAATATTCTTTGCACTGCCAAGTAGAAAATTGAAACTGATATATTCTAAACAACCAATTCACCCCACACCAAACAAAAAAAGAGAGAATTTGACAAAGGTTCATAACACAAAAAGGAAAAGGGTTTTTATTCAAAGAAGAACCAGAATATAACAAAGGTCAAAACAGAAGAAGCAACGAGAACAGTAAAAAAGAGAGACACCCGCGCAAACCAGGAAGAAGTAGACACCAAACATTGCCACGAAGAAAACCCTGCCCCCCCGTCCCATTTTACTTAGAAACACTCGTCACCACCAAATCGATCTTTAATTGCCAACAACTTAAAATTGAATTTCTCCGTCGAGAGAAGTACAGTTAAGGGGTTTCAGTCGAATCGATATTATAGCTTATTCTCAACAACAAACCACCGGGATACATTCTAGACCCAACTGTTTGATTAGAAAATACTATGAACCTTCTTGATTACTAATGATCTTCTTGAAAATACCGATTGCAACAACTGGAAGTAATTGGTGTCTTTGTCGGTCCAAGAGGGACAATCTCAACATGTTTTGAAGATTTTAGAAAGAAACTGGGAATACCAAAATCTCTATCTGAAAGTGTAGTAAAAATTGCCATCAAAGGATCGACACACATCTTACATCATCACCTAAACCCTCCAACTAAACAAAACCTTAAATAATCACTTAAACCTCTATTCAACAATAACCATTAATGAAATTGTCTTATCTTTAAATTTTATATTTTTTATAATTTTTATTTAAATTTTAATGTAAATTGTAATGGTATACTGTGTCATGAATTGGCAACCATCAATGTGATGGCAGTGTCTGGTAATAAATCAGAATGTCTCTCTAATCAGAACTACGGCAACATTACAACCTACCATTTCATAAGTGACGGTCCATCAAAAATTTTTCAGAACACTGGTAATTATTTGACTAACGAAATGGGAGATAGTGTGGTGACCATTAGGTGACACTATTCGGAGAGAATTCACGAGAAAGGAGCGGCTGATGGGATAGAAGGAAGAGTTAAACGTGTAGCAGATCAGGTTGTGGCTAGAAGAAAGGACGTTACTACTGCAAGCGCTTTGTTGAGAAATAATGTCCAAAAATCAAAACAAAATTAGTAGATATAAACCATGAAGGCATAGAAAGAATTGAAAACAGTTTGCCAAATATCATACTGCCATTCAAAGAGACCTTGAAAGTCTATGAAGTCGTTTGGATAAAAGAAAATAAATTTTTAGAACTTCGAAGTTTAACATGCACCCACTGTTATGAAGACTGTTCTCATTTCTTATTAGGCAAGTTGAAAATACAAGATCAGACAGTTGGTATCCTTTTTTTAAATTTAAATTTCTATTTTACGTTTGTTTAAAACTTTCCTTAACAGTTTATTCTGAGCGTCTACGATATACTGATGTATACAGTGACTCAGAAGCCGAAAATGGAGAGAATAACACTAGCAACGTTCAGGATGATAACGCGGAGAATCAGGAAAATGTGATACCAAAGAATCAATCTAATAAAATTAATGATTTTGTTTTAGTCAAGTTTCTGTCAAAACAATCTGTCAAAGACTATGTTGGTTTTATTTTGTTGGTTGAAGAACGAAATGACTTCAGCATAATTTTTTGCGAAAAATCGGTGCAAATAAATTTTATTTCCCGGAAAACGACGACGCATCTCTGACAAATAAATCAGAGATAGTAACAGTTTTGCCATATCCTACGTTAAATAACAAGGATCAGTATATTTTTGCTTCTAAGTTTCCTCGAAATACATGTTAACTTTTCTGATTACCTTTTATAA
Organism: Abscondita cerata; assembly: GCA_030710515.1. Classification (NCBI taxonomy): domain Eukaryota; kingdom Metazoa; phylum Arthropoda; class Insecta; order Coleoptera; family Lampyridae; genus Abscondita; species Abscondita cerata. The sequence continues at coordinate 170,735 of JALBCR010000735.1, forward strand.
TTAAATATACATTTCTTCACCTCCGTTTCAACTTATTTCACCTCCGTTCTTATTTTTTTTAAAATCCCCTTTTTTCGTAAAATACTTAATAAAAGTTTTGACCACATATTGAACGGCTCTCACAGAACTTAAAGAAACACAATTTACTCATTTTTGAGATAAGTATTTGTTATAAAGTGGGTTACATAATTAACACAGTTTTAAGTAAATTTGACGAGAACTCCCATATAAAAAAAATTAAATTTAATAAATAAGCAATAAAAATTAATTTAAGAAAATATCTGACTACGCCACTAGTTTTGTATTTAAAAAGTGTCTGTATAATGCACAAGCAGGTTTAAAAAATTTTTATAAATAAAAATGTTATGAGCAGTTATCGTTTTGGACTAAATGTGAAAAACGCCCTGTATCTTTTTTATTTGACGGTATAACGGGATGCGGTTTGCAGCATTCAAATTTTCTCAAAATTGGAGCTTGACACCCTTTAGTTACTTTTTCTGTAAAATGTCGGGAAATGGCCGAAACCCCACCAGGGAACACTAAACTGACTCACCCTGTATATAATTTTGATTCTTGAATAAAATTAGTTTAATTTCCATTAAGTTCATAATTTTAATTCTTAAAATAAAAATAAAGGTTTATAATTCAACAAATTTAATTTATCGCCAGAATCCGAGACTTTAGGATTTGTCCGTAAAAAAATTACACCCCTCACAATCTAGTATTAAATTGAATTCAGAATTAAATTTATTATTATTATTATTAAATTTATTATTAAACATGGAAATAGCGTCATTTAATTTATCACCAGAATCAAGGGAAAAATTAAGCACCCTAAAATCTAGTGTTGAATTGAATTCGGAATTAATCTTTTAAAAGAAAACTAGAACAATGTACCTAATGTTATAATATTAATGAATTTTTAAAGTTAAAAAATTAATTTGAACGAAGCTACGAAATTCTATATGAATGCAAACAAACAAAAGTATATTAAATCAAAATTAATAAATGATAAATTATTAATAAACTGAGAAAAGAGAAAAATAGAAGAGATAGAACTAATCATTAAAAAAATGCAAGCAAAGAAATTGGTCAACAAATAAAGAAAAATCGAAATCCCGTTAAATTAAAAAAACTACTCAAATCATGCTCATATATATAGATGAAGGTCGTGTTTAATAAAACGCCCAGTAAGTACACAAAAAGGAAACGACAACAACACACCCCAAATCGGAAAGCAATGAAATCCAATAATAACCAATGGTAACGGACATTTTGAAGAACAAACAGATGTATAAACAAATTCAGTTAATACCAAATAAAAAGAAAAGAATAAAAAAAAATAAATCTTATGAAGAACATAAAATAAATAAACTACAAAGTGAGCGAAATAAAGAAAATAGTAGAAACTAAAATAATCAAAAACTAGAAGACAGACATAGGAAGTTCGAATACAGAAACGTTAAACGAAAATGTAAAAGAAAGTGAAGAAGTGGAAGAAACAGATGCAATAATTCTTAAATAGGCAATTAAGATTGATGTGAAACCTAATGACAAAAAAATATGTCAAGTGTAATAGCGAGTAACATGAATGAATAATAAAAAAAAATAAGTCAAGAACCGGAGAAAGAAGAAACTAAAGAGGAAAAGTTAACAAAGAAATAGTAAAAAGAATTGAAAAATAAATTGCATAACAGTAAATACAATTAAAGAAAATATGGTAGTGTACTAATATATGTCACAGCAAGAGAAGTAACAGACAATGTAAAAAACACAGTAATATATTTGTCATATAACAGACCGGGGTTAGAACAAAAAATGGAAGACACATTACCATTTTGTTTAAGAAATCACCCTAAAAGTAGAGAAATACTTTAACGAACATGGCACTGAAAATTGAAGAAGAAATGAGAAATGCATGATACGAAATACTGTCAGAAATAGAAGAGACATGTAAACACAAAAGTTAGTGCAAATAAATATAACAAAACAAAATCAAGTTAAAAAAAAATAAATTATTATGTTTTTATATTAATAGATACATGCATTAGAAGTACTACCGACAAAAAGAAGTGAAATAATTTTTAAAGAGAATAGCTGGTGAGCAATTATAGATTAATGGAGAAAAATTTAAAATAATCTGTACTAGTTCGAAATAAAGAAGAAATTAAAACATTACATAAAAATCAGAAAACTAATAAAACAAAAATTGGCTGATCTAGAAGAAATTAGGAAAAGTAAACAGAAAAACTTGAGAATCTAATGTTACAAAAACGTAATCCAGCTAATTTAGTTCGAATCGTTTTTGATAGTTTTTATTATTTTGTTTCTTGATTTATTTCCTTATTTTGAACAGTTTTGATTATTTCTAATCATATTTGATTCATAATTCAAAATTTTGAAAAAAAAGTCAAACGAAGTATTATAAATTGATTTTGATTTTACAGCTATTGTTTGTTTATTTTCCAGTCATGCAGATTTTTGGAAAAAAAGCTAAGATTTTAAAAATTTTTACAATTAAAAAAAATCTTAGCAGTTTAATTTAATTAGTTTTATAGTGTACACAAATAGTATAATCTAAGTAGTCCATGGTGGCGTGGAATGTTTTTGTTTTTTTGGTAAATTCTAAAAAGAAAGGTTTTGACACCACAAGTTTATATTATTCATTGGGAAACTTACATCACAGTTCAACTATTACAAAGAATTTGCAAACTAAAAATTTCAACAATTTTTTATGGTATCAAAAACGTGGTAAACCTCCGGTCCTCAAGGTCACTTACAAAGTCATAATGTTTTCAAGATTCATCAATAGGTGTCGGCCTAACCAATGTATAATTTCAAGCAAACAGTTTGAAAATCAACCGAATATTTTCTTTGTAAACACCGGCCGACTTCAGTATATTACCCAGTACAAAACAAGTTAATTAAAAAAATCAACTTCATCTCAAA